>QBTX01000533.1:0-31402 GCA_003063285.2 Arachis monticola | reverse complement strand
AATTTGCTATGTTTAAATCCTCTCTTTTTACCATTCGATGCCTTGATATGTGTGTTAAGTGTTTTCAGAGATTATAGGGCAGGAATGGCTTAGAGGATGGAAAGAAAGCATGCAAAAGTGGAAGGAATACAAGAAACTGAAGGAACTGCTAAAGCTATCCAGCCTGACCCTCTCGCACTAAATCGATCATAACTTGAGCTACAAGGGTCCAAATGATGCGGTTCTAGTTGCGTTGGAAAGCTTACATCTGGGGCTTCGAAATAATATATAATTTGCTATAGTGGACTTACAGCTAGGTGATGCGAACATGTGCTCCACGTGAACGCATCGTAGTGACAAAAATTAGCCTGATGGAATTCGCAATCAGCGATTTCTGGACTGTTTCTGGCCTAGTTTTCGGCCCAGAAAACACATATTAGAGGCTATAAAGTGGGGGAATGCATCCATTCATTCATGGAACATTGAATATACATAATTTTAGGTTTTAGATGTAGTTTTTAGAGAGAGAGGCTCTCTCCTCTCTCTTAGGTTTTAGGATTAGGATTTCAACTTCTTCTCAGATTCCAGGTTCAAGGTTCCTTTAAATTAGGATTCCTATATTTTCATTTATTCCATAGTATTTTTCCATTTAAATTTTATTGTTTATTTAATTGCTTCCAATTTTATTTCAATTATCATTTCTACTCTTTTATATCTTTAATCCTTATTCAGAGTTACAATTGGAAAGCTTTTATGACATTATTAATGAAAAGAGTATTTTTCTATTTACCTCATTATTTGTTTGATTATTTTCAAGTATTTATTTAGTCATTTATTATGTGAAATTGGCATCCATGTCAATGGAGTAGATTTTTCACTTGACATGGGGGTTGATTAAGAGGAGACACTTGAATTGGAATGCTCAAGTACTTCGTTAAATTGGACATTGTTGGCTAATTCTGTATCTACTAACGCTAGACCTTCCCAAGGGAAAGGACTAAGTTTTGTGGATAAGATTCAGTTCAATCACTTAACTTTCCTTTACTCAGTAAGGGTTAACTAAGTGAAAACAACAACCTCTTTACACTACACTTGAGAAGATTCCAACAAGGATAGAACTTCCAATTAATCACACCCCCGGTCAAGGCATTTTAATTAATTATATAAATTCTCTTTTTAATTTCCACCACTTTAAATTACAATTATTTATTTTTCTGTTCTCAAACTCAAAATCTTCTCAGAAAAATCCATAACCAATAATAAATACACCTCCCTGTAATTCCTTGAGAGACAACCCGAGTTTTGAATACTTTGGTTTTAAATTTTATTGGGTTTTGTTACTTGTGACAACCAAAATTTTTGTACGAAAGGATTTTTGTTGGTTTAGAAACTATATCTACAATGTGATTATTTTTATAAAAATTATTTACTAACAGAAATCCGATCGTTCAACCGTCATCAATCCTGCTTGGAAGACCATTCCTGAAGACCTCAAAGTTCAAGCTGGACATATTCTTAGGAACTTACTCCTTTGAGATAGATGGTAGAACAGTGAGTTTCAGTTTAAATGAAGCTATGAAGCACCCTCCGAAAGATCATTCTATCTTCTAGTGCGACATTATTGATGAAACTATAGCTAAAGTTCACCAAGAAGAATTAGAAGAGAAGCATATGGAGCAAGGTCCAAGTGTGGGGACACCCTCTGACCATAATGAAGACACCTTACCATTACCACCAGCCCCGGATGATCCAGAACCTAACCATGAGCAGAAATTGGAATTGAAGCCCCTCCCTCCACACCTCAAGTATGCTTACCTTGGGATAACCAGAAGTTCCCAGTCATCATTGCAAGGGAACTCACTTCTCAATAGGAAGAACGACTGCTTAGTGTATTGAGAAAACACAAGAAAGCAATTGGATGGAGCTTGGCGGATATAGTAGCCATCAGTCCTCAAGTTTATGAGCACAGAATATATTTAGAAGAGGAATCAAAATCCATCCGTCAACCCCAAAGAAGATTGAATCCCACCATCTTAGAAGTTGTCAAGAAAGAAGTAACCAGACTACTTGAAGCAGATATTATTTACCCCATCTCAGACAGTGAATGGGTCAGTCCAGTAAAAGTGGTGCCCAAGAAGTCTGGAGTCACAACAATAAAGAATGAGCATGGAGAGCTCCTGACAACTAGAGTGCAGAATTCATGGAGGGTTTGCATTGACTATAGGAGTCTCAACCAAGCTACCCGGAAGGATCATTACCCCTTGCCATTTATTGATCAGATGCTCGATCGCCTGGCAGGTAAATCCCATTATTGCTTTTTAGATGGTTATACAGGTTACTTTCAAATTCATATAGCTCCTGAGGATCAGGAGAAGACCACTTTTACATGTCCCTTTGGAACGTATGCTTATAAACGAATGCCTTTTGGCTTATGTAATGCACCTGCTACTTTCCAAAGATGCATGATGAGTATCTTTTCAGATCTTATTGAGAACTGTATGGAAGTTTTTATGGATGATTTTAGCATATATGGTGATTCGTTTGACCTTTGCTTGGATATTCTAGCTAAAGTATTAGACAGATGTGTTAGTTCAAACCTTGTATTGAATTTTGAAAAATGTTACTTTATGGTAAAACAAGGGATTGTTCTAGGACATGTTGTCTCTAAAACAGGTATTTCAGTAGATCTAGCAAAGGTAGATGTCATTTATAGTTTACCTTACCCCTCCTCCTTGAGGGAAGTCCGTTCGTTCCTTGGCCATGCAGGTTTTTACCGGAGATTCATTAAGAACTTCAGTAAGGTAGCATTACCCTTATCTAGACTGCTACAGAAAGATATTGAGTTTGAATTCAGTGAAGATTGCATGAAAGCATTTGATAAGCTAAAGATCGTCCTGACTCAAGCTCCAATTGTGAGAGGACCAAACTGGAGCCAGAAATTTGAAATTATGTGTGATGCCTCCAACCATGCAGTAGGAGCGGCACTGGCTCAGCGCGAAGGTAAGGATCCTTTCATAATTGCTTATGCATCTAAAACCTTAGATGCTGCTCAGTCTAATTACACTACTACTGAAAAAGAGCTTCTTGCTATTGTTTTTGCTCTGGATAAATTCTGAGCCTATTTACTTGGTACTAAGGTAGTAGTGTACTCAGACCATGCATCTCTAAAATATTTATTAGCTAAAAAAGAGTCCAAACCAAGGCTAATACGATGGATACTGTTGCTACAAGAATTTGATTTAGAAGTTAAGGATAGGAGTGGTAACCAGAATTTAGTGGCAGACCACTTAAGTCGGCTTGAGCATATTAAGGATGACTCCACTCCTATCAATGATATTTTCCCATTTGATAGTTTGCAAGCAGTATCAGAAGTAGTTCTTTAGTATGCACCTGTAGCTAGTTATCTAGTTAGCCATACTTTCCCTCCCAATTTTAATAAACATCAAAAGGACAAGCTGAAAAGCGAGTTTAAATATTATATATGGGATGACCGATATTTATGGAGGTGTGGTGCTGACCAGGTAATTAGGAGGTGTGTACCTCAATCAAAATTCCAATCCATTTTAGAGGCATGCCACTCTTCTGAGAGTGGAGGACATTTTGGCCCTCAAAGAACAGCTAGAAAAATCTTAGACTGTGGATTCTGGTGGCCTACTCTTTTTAAAGATGCTGCTGAATTTTGTAAATCTTATTCCCCATGCCAAAGATTTGGTAATATATCCAAGAGGAATGAGATGCCTCAACAGATTATGCTTTTCTGTGAAATTTTTTATGTTTGGGGCATTGACTTCATGGGTCCATTTCCAAACTCTAATGGTCACCTTTATATACTGTTAGCTGTAGATTACGTTTCTAAATGGGTGGAAGCAATTCCTACCCGTACTGACGATGCTAACACTATTGTTTTCTTTGTTAGAAATCATATTATATGTCGCTTTGGATCACCACGAGCAATCGTGAGCGATCAAGGCACCCATTTTTGGAACAGGAGACTAACAGGATTACTGAAGAAGCATGGAATTGTTCACAAAATAGCAACAGCTTATCATCCTCAAACCAATGAACAAGCAGAAGTGTCTAACAAGGAGATTAAACGTATTCTGGAGAAAATAGTAAAGCCCCATAGGAAAGACTGGAGTGCAAGGCTATAAGATGCATATAGAACAGCATACAAAACACCTATCGGGATGAGCCCCTTCCGCTTAGTGTACGGAAAGACTTGCCACCTTCCAGTAGAGGTGGAACACAAGGCATTCTGGGCTGTAAGGGAATGCAATATGAATTTTGAAGAATCTGGTGCTGAAAGAAAGCTGCAACTAGTAGAATTAGAGAATCTTCGTCTAGAAGCATATGATAATTCCAGGCGATACAAGGAAAAGATGAAGGCTATCCATAACAAACACATAAAAAAGAGAGAATTCATACCATGGGGAGTTAGTTCTTCTTTATAACTCCAGACTGAGGCTTATGCCAGGTAAATTGAGATCAAGATGGGAAGGTCCCTACAGAGTAGAAAAGGCAGAGCCATAAGGAGTTTTTCACCTGTGTCATCCTTCTAGTTCTAAATTCATGAAGGTCAATGGACATCGCCTAAAGCTTTATCATGGAGAAAAGATTAACGATCACAAAGAACTAGAGGTCTTCCTCTTGGAAGACCCACCAACAGTAGTAGAATGAGTTTGAAGAACATCCAACTTAAGGACGTAAAAGCAAAGTGCTAGGTGGGAGACAACCCACCATGGTATGATCGTTCAGTTTCAGTCTTCGTTTTATTTTACTTTATTCTATTTTTAATTTTTGTTAACGACTCTTCTCATAATCTCTGCATATAGCCTGCATTTGCATTTACATACTGCATATAAAAAAAAAGAAAAAAAGGCACGCGACGCGCTAGCGTCGCTGACGCGTCTGCGTCATAGGTGCTTTCTAAACAAGGAGAAAAGAAGCAGAGAGTCATGCGAAAGCGTGGCTAGAGGCGTGCCTTAGGCACAAATATGCCTACACGACTGCGTCGCTCACGCGCTCGCCTCGTTTGAGAAATAAGCCCCCCCCACGCGTCCGCGTCTCCCACGCGACCGCGCGCCTTGCAAAAACAACGTAAAGAGGTATACGGCAGAGAGTTATGATGGAGTGGGGCTGGAATGATGCTAGAAGCACAAGCCCTACCACGCGAACGCGTACCCCATGCGTCCGCGACATTCTTCAAAAAGTGGCCATTCACGCGATCGCGTCAACCACGCGAACGCGTCACTCAAATATTTGGCAATGAGAGTATGAACCAGAGAGTTGTGCGTACGCGAGGCTGCTCTCGCGCCAATAACACAAATCAGGTCACGCGACCACGTGACCTACGCGTCCGCGTCACCTGAACTTATCACACACCATGCGATCGCGTGACCCACGCGTCCGTGTCACAAAGCGACGCACAGCTTATCCAGATCAACGCTTAATATCTTATTTTTTCTTTCCTAAATCAAAATCTTTTCTTTCGTTTCTTATTTCTTTCTTCTTCCTTCTCTCTTCTTTATTGTTTCTCACTTTTTACTTTCTCCTCCCTTATTTTTCACATCCATTATCAAGGTTCTTTTCTTTCTTTCTTTACTTTTTACTTTTCCTTTATTATTTTTATTTATGTTTTCTTTTTGTTTTTCTTTTTACTTCCATTATCTATATTTTATTTTTCTTTATTTTTTCTTTTTATTCCTTTAATTGGTGTTAGAAATTTAATTGGGTAATTATTTTCTTCTATATTTTGCTTGTGGATTATTGTGGAATTATTTGACAATTTATATTACTTCTTCAAGGGTTGCTTGCATGTTTAATTCAATACTTTCAATAACATATTCACCATGCTTGCTAAGTGTTTGTGAAAAAGCCCGTATGGCATTGTGCATTATTTTTTATTACTCTATTCTACTACTCTAATGCTTGTTTTTTATAAAACCCCTTTTATATTTTATTATTTCAATATAATAATAGATTGTTAGTTTGAAAGAGTTGATAATCTAACTTGGACATTTAATACTTGATCTGTGCTACTCATGCCTTTGCTTGCATGCCAATAAACATCTTGCATTAAATTGCCATCAAATGCACTTGCTATATTTCCATTGATGACCTTTTCACATGTAGTCATGACCATGTGTTAATGACATCCTTCTTTACCGTGCATTGGTTATCACTTATACCATCCCCTTCCTTGCTCTAACCCTTAAGTTTTAAAGTTACTTACTTTTTCCCTTTTCAGGATGGCCACCAAGAAGGGTAAAGAGAAAGCTACTCCCAAATCACCAACAAGGAAAAGAAACTAAAAGAACAATAGCCACAGAGCCATCTTCAACAGCCGTAAAGCCCTCAACAAAAGAATCAAGCGGATTTTCAAGGTCGATGAAAAAGAAAAAGCTTTTCCAGCAAAGGACACTGCGCGGTTCCCTAACCGCTATTGTGAGCAGATGTTCCCTATCCTGGCTGAGAGAAACTATAACAATGAGTATTTACTCATCCTCCTGACCAACATTGTTGAATTTGTTGAGCCGCGAATTGAATGAAGAAATTGGGGATTCTTACGGAGACAGCCACGACAAGTTAACCTTTCATGGGTAGTTGAATTCTACTCCAATTTTCACATGCCAACCATGCAGTCTGTCTATGTCCGTTAGAAGCAAGTTTCCATAACAGAAGAGGCCATTCAGCGAGCTTTAAATCTTCCTCCTGCTCCAGAAGGATTGAACGCATTCCAAGAAGCCTCCTTCAAATGCCAGACATATCAATTTGACTGGGACGCAGTTCTCAGAGTTATAGCACAACCTAGCAGTAGATGGACTTATGGATACCATAGATCTCGACCTAAGAGCATATTGGCTTCAGCACTCACTGTGGAGGCTCGAGTATGGGCACAGATCATGTCCCATTACGTCTTTCTGAGCATTCACGAGTCCTCCTTCACTGTAGACATGGCTGTTCTACTTTGGTGTATCCTTACAGACCAGCACCTCAATTTACGAAGACACATTTGGCATGCTATGGGACACATACAGATTGCGGGCAATCTACCTTTTCCCGTCTTAGTTTCAGATCTAGTCTCAGCAGCCAGAGTCTCCTACCGAGCTGGGGACACCAAGACCATGATTTCACGAGATGATCAATACATCCCTAACAAGAAGTATATCAGACCTCCAGGAGCGACTATCAACCGGAGCACAGACCCAGCAGAAGACATTCCTTCTCCTACCATATCACAAGCACCTTCAACAAACCAACTGCTCCATCAGATACTTGAGAGGCTAGACCGGCTTGACCAGAAAGGAAACCAAATAGAGAACCCTAACAAGCGCAGATTTACATACCTCAAAGAGCTGATTGTTGGTAACCACCCACCTAAAGAAGACCCAGACACCCCGGACTCCACTTCATTTACCAGCACAGGGAGCCATGACGGTCCCGATTGTGGAGATGCTGCTACCAGCCCACCTTTGTACCTGATTGATGGCATTGAGGACAGTGCCAAGCTTTAAGTGTGGGAAGGTCGGTCAGTACCTGACTTCCAGAGGTATTTTCTTTTTCTTAGCACCAATAAAATAGGATATTTATTCAATTTTTCTTTTATTAGAATAGGATAAATTGCATAGTAATAGGTAATTGCATGCATGTTCTAATTGGTTGAAAATCAATAAGTTTCTTTTTAAGACCCTATTTTTGAAAAATATCACTGATTTAAATTAAAACTTTTGTGTTAAACTTGTTTGGAAGCTGTATTTGGAACATTGTTAAAAGCTAGAACACACAACATGTGAGACTTGAGCCTAATGACATGGTTACATTATTTAACCATAAAATTTTATTCTTGTGTGTTTACTTCTCTATGATTGTAATCTATATTTTGTTCCATCCTATATTTCCCATATTTAATGTGTTATATGCATGCATATAATTGAGGCCATTATTTTATTAGCTCACTTAACCTAAATAGCCTACCCTTCCATTTACCTTTGTTAGCCACTTTGAGCCTTTTAATCCCATTTATTCTATATTTTACCACATACTAACCTTAAGCAGATAAACAAGTAATACCCCAAATTGAATCTTTGGTTAGCTTAAGATAGGAATTGTGTGTCAATCAAGTATGGGAGACTGTGGGAACATTGGTTAATAAGGGTATGTGTCAAAATAAAATATTGGGAATTTGGGAACCTACTCGTGTGAAACTAAGAAAAATTATAAATCCATGTGCATTGGTAATGTTATTTTTATGCTGCAAAAAAAAAAATCCAAAAATATTCAAATAAATAAGAAATTATATAAATGAATAAGGGGACAAAATTACCCCAATGCTAAGTTAAGTTCAAATCAATGCACATGTCATACAAGTTAAGAGAAAAGTTGATGCATGAGTATGTAAAACAGAGTATGTGTGTTAGGTAAGAGCTTACGATAATCAAGGATTCAATTTATAGCTCACTTAGCCATAAATATAAACCCTCACCTTTAACTTGGCCCCATTACAACCTTGAAAAGACCTCATGATGTTTGCATTGGTACGTTAAATACTTGTTGATTGGTTAGGTGAAGAACAAGGTTTAAAAAGCATGATTAGAGAAGAGTAGAGTGATTACCTTATACACTTGAGTGATTAGAGTGCACATACACCATCAATGAGGGTTCAACGCTTAATTCTATGTTCCCTGCTTTCATAAGCTGTCTTCTTACAGGTTTACTTGCTTTTACTGTATGAATTTTAATTAGTGATATTTGATTTATATTTGTCTTAAAGAAGTTATTTATTTTTAACCAAGAAGATAAAATCATATAGTTGCATTCACATACATAGGTTGCATTGCATTGTATTGCATGAGTCTCACTTTTCCCTATTCTTTTGTTTTATCTCCATAAGCTAAGCATGAGGACATGCTAATGTTTAAGTGTGGGGAGGTTGATAAACCACTATTTTATGGTTTATCTTGTGTTTAATTGAGTGGTTTCATCAAGCCTTTACTTACTTATTCATACGATTTGCATGATTTTACAATCCCTTCCTAGTATTGTTTTATGATTCAAAACTTGCTTCCTAATGATCTTTAATTAGTATATTTTAATTCTCCTTTATATCATTCGATGCCGTGATCCGTGTGTTAAGTGCTTCAGGCTTCATAGGACAGGAATGGCTTAGAGAATGGAGAGGAAGCTTGCAAAAATGGAAGGAACACAAGAAACTAAAGAGATGACCAGCGAACACCGACGCGCGTGCATGGCTCACGCGAATGCGTGGAATAGAGAAAATTGCAGCGACGCGTGCGCGTGCCTGACGCGTACACGTGGATTGGAGTCTGCACAAATGACGCGAATGTGTGGACAACGCGATCGCGTGACAAGAAAAATCGCTGAATGACGCGAACGCGTGGACGACGAGTACACGTGACCTGCGCGATCTGAAATCTTAACAGAAAACGCTGGCGGCGATTTCGGGCCGTGTTTTGACCCAGTTTACGGCCAAGAAACATAGAATAAAGCCAGGGAACATGCAGAGACTCGACACAGAGATTAGATACACAACTTTAGACAGCTACACATATTCTTATTAGGATAGTTTTTGGTTTTTAGATATGAATTTAGAGAGGATTACTCTCCCTCTAGGTTCTCTTTACATTCCTAGTTTATTACTTTAGCTTTTTGGATATTAAAGAAGTCATTACCTCTGTTGAAGATATTATTCTAGTTTGTTTCCTTACTTACTCTTTTATTTATTTCATATTCTTAATTCTTGTTTAAAGCAGTAATTGGATTATTTTCATGAATTGTTAGTGCAAAGGATTACTTTTACTTTTAAATCAATTTTGAATCCCTATTTTATTTAATTTATCATGTCTTCTTCTATTATTTTTATGAGCGTTATATTCATGTCAATGGAGTAGGTTCCATACTTGACATGGGGGTTGATTAAAAGGAGACACTTCAGTTGGAAGGCTTAAGTGCTGTTTAAACTGGAAGTTGTTGGCTAGTTCTGTATTTACTAACGCTAGACCTTCCCAAGGAAGAGAACTAGGATTTGCTAATAAGAGTTAGCTCAATCGCTTGACTTTCCTTTATTTAGTAAGGGTTAACTAAGTGAAAACAACAACCTTTTTAATACTACACTTAAGAGATCCCAACAAGGATAGAACTTCCAATTAATCATTCCCCCAGTCAAGGCTTTTTATCTAGAATATTAATAATCATTCTTAGTTTTTATTGCTTTAATTTACAATTATTTAATTGCTCATTATTCAACTCTCAAACTCTCGTGGAAATTCCTAATTAATAAAATAGCATACTTTCTCGCAACTCATTGGGAGACGACCTGGGATTCATACTCCCAGTATTCTTTCTATTCTAAATTTTTGTGACACTCTTTCAAATTGGTGAGGCGGATTTTAGTTAGTTAAGAGCTATACTCGCAACGCTGTTCTATTATATTATAATCTCTTAATTGGTCTAACTTCTGCCACGCACCAACAGACGTGTGCGTCTGCACACCAATTGACGACCCCTCTGGTGGGAGCGTCAGCATGAGTTGTGCGCGTGAACAACCTCCCCCTATCTTTGTCCCTGTGCGTGTGCACGAACCTGTGTGCGCACGCACACATGACTCTTTACCTCAAGCGTTCTTTAAAAAAAAAAGAGAGAAATTTTCTGTGCGCGCGCACGCCCTTGTGTGCCTGCACGCGTTGTTGCAACCCCTTTGGTGGGAGCAATCGCACGCTGTATGCACCAACATCCCTGCCCTTTTCGTATATTGTGCGTACGCACCAGCTTATGCATACGCATACACCCCTCTATTTTGCGACTTCTGTGCGTGCACTCTGATGAGTCCATATTTGATGGTATATTTTGACTTAATTTGGATGGATTCTATCACATGAAATCACACTTATGCACTAAAATAGCATACTTTTGTGTTTTGTCCCTAAATTGAACCTAAATGTGAAAATATGCAATTTTGTGCTTGAAATGAGCAATTTAATTCTACTTTTATTCCATTTGATGCCATGACATGTTTGCTGAGTGGTTTCAGGCCTTGGAGGAAAGAATGGATAGCCAAAAGTGGAAGAAAGCATGTACAAGGGAGAAAACATGAAGAAAAACAAGGAAAAGCACACAGCGAAGTGTGCGTGCACACAAGTAAGCGTGCGTGTGCACGAGAAGAATTTCCATGTGTGCATGTGCACGACCACCTGTGCATCCGCACAGGTCCCTGCACGTGATTTCATTAATGAAACATGTGCTACATGAATTTTGTGGGGCTTTTGGCCCATTTTGGAAGGCTGAGATGCTGAATTGAAGTGCTAGATAAGGGGAGAATCAACACATATTAAAAAAGGGCGAGCTTACATTAGGTTTTAGTTTGAGTTTTTACAAGTTTTTCTTAGTATTAGGAGTAGGAGTAGTGTAGAGTAGATTGCCCTCCTAGGGTTTATCAATTTCCATTGTAGCATTTTATAGTAAGCTTTGATTTTGGATTTTGCCTCTTTAATTGTAAGTACTCTAAATTTCCTCTTTAATTAAAGCACTTTTATTTTCATTTCCTTTTGGTTCAAGTTACTTGTTCATACTTGCAATTTTGTGTTTCTTGAAGTTTTGATCAATGAATTTTATGTTTAATGCTTCCTTCGTGTCTGATTGCTTGTTTATGTTTAGTTTTGTTGATAGTTGGTTATAGTTTTCTATTTTTCCTTACAATTTTCCATGTTTTACTTTTATGCATACAAGGTGTTTATGAAAATTCCAATTATAGATTTTGAGTAGATTTTCACACCTTGGCTTGGGGTTTGAGTTCCTAGGATACTAGAGTCATAATGTCCAACATTTAGTGGTAATTCTTGGGTAGTTAGTTGACTCTTGTTTCCATTGACACTAGCCTTTTATCCACTAGTTTGGTAAGTTAGTTAGGACTTATAGATTAAGGTCAATTATGCTTGCTTGACTTACTCCTCGATGGTTGGGGTTAACTAAGCGAGATCGACTCATGGTAATTACCATAGTTGTGGTTATGGCAATGATGGGATTCCTTAGATGCTCATTCCCAAGTCAAGGCTTTCTTATTGCATTTATAGCATTTTCACTAGTTTTGATCTTGTTCCTTGTTGCTTGCATTACATACAATTTTGGTCATCTCTTAGTTCTTTTATTTCTTAAGTTCTTTTAATCTTTCATTTCTTAAATTCAAACCCCCTTTTTGCCTCCATAACCAAAAGCGTAACATTTCATTTGCATTCCTAGGGAGAACGACTCGAGGTTAAATCACTCTCGTTTTAATTTGTATTGAATTTAATATTTGATCTTTAAAATTCGTTGTTAGTTTGGACTATGCTACCAACGAATCAATTATTGTCTTTGATTGATTCTGGGGAGTGCACCAGCATGTAAATGGAGATAGAGGAACTCAAGTATGGGATCCGGGCACTAATTTCAAGGATCAACACTTAAGGATCCTAATTGCTATCTTGAAGTCTCTTAGGAGTTTGATGCAATTCATTTGGGACTTCGAAGGTCAAATCAGGAACAAACTTGGTTGGAGATTCAAGGAGGAGTGGAAACACAAGCCACCCTAACAAGGATCTCTTCACCAAGTCCAACTTAAGGACTTTAAACCAAAGTGCTAGCTGGGAGATACCACACCATAGTAATATAATTCTAACTTTTTCTCTCTTAGCTTTTATTTCAGGAATAAATTGGTTATTTTGCTTGGTTGGTTGGTTTTATTTTGAAGTTTGTTGGATAATTTTGGGTGAAATAATGTGTTTTTGGGAGTTTTATGAGGTTTTGTGACTTGAAAACCTGTTTTGGGTATTAAGTTTGGTGCCTTAGAGCCAGATTTTCGTTCCAGGAACAGAGAACTGTGCGTCCGCATAGCCTTGTGCACGTGACGAACTGGATTTAATGTCGGTAAAGAAATTTTTATAAAAATATATAATTGCGTTGTAGATATAGTTTCTAAACTAACAGAGAATCCTTTCGTACAAAAGTTTGGTTGTCACAAGTAACAAAACCCAATAAAATTTATAATTGAAGTATTTAAACCTCTGGTCGTCTTCTCAAGGAATTGCAGGGAGGTGTGATTTATTATTGGTTTTGGAAAAGGTAGAATTTTTGGGTTTTTGAAATAAGAAACAAGTAATTTAAATGGCAAGAAAAATAAATTAATAATTATAAAGAAAAATCTCTTGGCAAGGTATAAGAACTGGAAATTCTATCCTAATTATCCTTATCAGGTGTGATGAGAATCGTTGTTGCTCCCACTTAGTTAACCCTTACTAAATAAAAGAAAGTCAAGTGGACTAATCAATTTGATCCTCAAATCCTAGCCAACTCTTGTGGAGAAACTAGCTTTAGAGCGATCCAAATCAATCAGCAACTCCAATTTCAATCAATAGCTGAGTTTGATAACTCAAGTTTTACTAATTACTTAACCAAAGCCAAAAGGGAAAATAAATCTAAATTAAATTGAAAGCAATCATAAATATAATAGAATAATCATTAATCTGAAATACCTCAAATTGCATTTAAACATAAATTTAAGTCCTAACATGGAAAGGTTCATAAGCCAAATTGAAAAGATAAATAACAGTTGAAGTAATAGAATAAATAAAACTAGAAAGTGATTTAAAGGAACATTGAACCTATAATTGAAGAGAAGTAGCTTAAACATAAATAAAAATCCTAAATCCTAATCCTAAGAGAGAGGAGAGAACCTCTCTCTCTAAAAAGCTACATCTAATCCTAAAATTTTGTATCTGTCCTTAAGTTGTTAAGTTGTTCCTTTGATTCCTCCATTCTCTAACTTATATTCTGTGTTTCTGACTTGGATTTGGGCCGAAAAAGGGTCCAGAAATCGCTGGGGGCATTTTCTGCAGATTCTTGTATATGGCGTCTGTCACGCGTTCGCGTGGTCTGGGGGTTTTCCTTGTCACGCGTTCGCGTCATTTGCATTCTGCTCAAGGCGCGCGTTCGCGTCGTCCATGCGTACGCATCGCTTCCATTTCGTGCTAGGCACGCGTTCGCGTCGTCCATACGTACACGTCGCTGCCATTTCTTCAAAACTCCATTTTTGTGCTTTCCTTCCATTTTTGTTTGTTTCCTTTCTGTCCTTTAAGTCATTCCTGCCCTATGGGATCCGAAAATACTTAACACACAAATCACAGCATCGAATGGTAATAAAGGATAATTAAAGTTAATATTTTTAAAGCATAGGAAACATGTTTTACATATATCATAAAATAAGGAAGGGAAAGTAAAACCATGCAATTTACATGAATAAGTGGGTGAAGGATTGAGTAAATCACTTAAATTGAGCCCAAAATACATCATAAAATATGGGTTTATCAACCTCCCCACACTTAAACAATAGCATGTCCTCATGCTAAATCCAAGAGAAAAGGTAAAGTTAGAATGGTGGAATCTTATGAAATGCAACCTATTCTAAATGAAATCTACCTAAATAAATCATGCAATTCTAATTATTATCCACCTATATATATAGAGCTTATATGTGGTCAATTTGATTCATAAATTTAGGGAATCATATAGCCAAGCCTATATCATGTTAAAGCACTTTCACAATTGAGTTGGGTAAAAATATTTCACACACTTGCAAGACAGTTAGCAATTAAACAGAGATATATGGAGATGAGCTATTGAACCCTCACTGGATTTTATGTTTACTCTCTAGTCACTCAGTGTTTGGGGTTAATCACTCTATTCTTTTCTATCCCTGCTTTCTAAAACTTTGTTCTTCATCTAACCAATCTACAAATATACAATGTGTACATAAAAACATCATGAGGTCTTTTTCAAGGTTGTAATGGGGCCAAGGTAAAGGTAAGGGTATATATATAAGGCTAAGTGAGCTATAAGTTGAATCCTTAATTAGTCTAAGATCTCACCTAACATATACATACTTTATAAAATTTATAACTTTGTTGGGGTTCCCAATTTTCCACTTTCTTAATACATACTCATGTACCAATTTCATTTTGATTCTTACCTCATGTGTATTGATTTCTTCACTAAATTTATTTTTGGGGTAATTTTGTCCCCTTATTTATCTATTTATATCATAAAAAGGATTTTTTTTTGAAACATAAACATAACATATATCAATGCACATGGTATTTTAATTTAAATTTGTTTCACATGAGCATGCTCCCAAATTTTTGATTATTTCACTAATTTAATTATTTCCTATTAACTGATGTTCCCATGTTTCCCCACACTTAGTGTGTATCACAATTTCTATCTTAAGCTAACCAAGGATTCAACTTGGGATTTTTGATTTGTTTTTCTGCTTAAGGCTAGTAATGTGGTTATAGAACAAGAGGGGGTAAAAAGGCTCAGGGGGCTAACAAAGGTGAAGTAGGAGGTAGGCTTATTTGGGATATGTGAGAGAAAATTCAAATGATAGTCTCAATCACATGCATGGCTGTATCTACATTCAATATTGGACATATAGATTAAAACAAAGTAAAGATTACAAGCATAGAAGAGAAGTGCGAAAAACTCACAGGTTGTGTGTTCTTTGGCTCAAAAACCATATATCAATTATGTATGTCATTGATGAGCGGATAATTTATATGCTTTTTGACATTGTTTTTAGTATGTTTTTAGTAGGATCTAGTTACTTTTAGGGATGTTTTCATTAGTTTTTATGTTAAATTCACATTTCTGGACTTTACTATGATACTATGAGTTTGTGTATTTTTCTATGATTTCAGGTATTTTCTGGCTGAAATTGAGGGACTGAGCAAAAATCAGATTCAGAGGTTGAAGAAGGAATGCGATGCTGTTGGATTCTGACCTCCTCCACTCAAAGTGGATTTTCTGGAGCTACAGAACTCAAAATGGCGCGCTTCCAATTGCGTTGGAAAGTAGACATCCAGGATTTCCAGCAATGTATAATAGTTCATACTTTGGCCGAGTTTAGACGACGTAAAAGGGCGTTGAACGCCAGTTCTTACGCTGCTGTTTGGAGTTAAACGCCAGAAACACGTCACAAACTAGAGTTGAACCGCAGAAATACGTTACAACCTGGCGTTCAACTCCAGAAAGAGCCTCTGCACATGAAACATTCAAGCCAGCCCAAGACCACACCAAGTGGGCCTCGAAAGTGGATTTATACATCAATTACTTACTTCTGTAAACCCTAGTAACTAGTTTAGTATAAATAGGACTTTTTACTATTGTTTGACATCCTGGATTGTATTTTTGATCCTGTGATCACGTTTTGGGGCTGCGCCATTCGGCCATGCCTGGACCCTTTCACTTATGTATTTTCAACGGTGAGTTTCTAACTTCATAGATTAAGGTGTGGAGCTCTGCTGTTCCTCAAAGATTAATGCAAAGTACTACTGTTTTTCTATTCAATTCAACTTATTCTGCTTCTAAGATATTCATTACCAAACTAGAATGTGATGAACGTGACAATCATCATCATTCCCTATGAACGCTGCCTGACAACGACTTCCTTCTACCATAGATTGATTGAGTATCTCTTGGATCTCTTTAATTAGAATCTTCGTGGTGTAAGCTAGATTGATGGCGGCATTCATGAGAGTCCGAAAGTCTAAACCTCGTCGTGTGCGTATTACTAAGCCCCCACGTACGGATCCCTGAGCGAGGTAGCCTGTTGAGCTGACGATAGATGACGTAATGCTCGAACTTCCGGCACAACTAACCAGCAATGCACCTGAGCCGGCCAAGGTAAAACTGGACCGTGAAAGAGTACAGACGCAAAAGGAGTCGGTAAAATCCCCCACGGAGATTATGAATTTCCAAGAATCAAAATGAGTGATCATAGAGAACTAGTCAGCCTCAGATGGATTATATAGTACCCAAATGCATCTTATGCTGCACCAGAGGCATTGGATCATCATATTATAAAGGAAAATGCACAAGAGAAGAATTAGAGATGCAAGAATTAAGGTCAAGTGATTACTGGTGAGACATTGACCTTTCAGGAGAATAAGAAATAGGTACGCATCAGTGGACAGCGGCTATATCGGAATTCGGCATTTTCGCAGAGAGGATTTGCAAAAGAGTAATGGAGGAGTAGCACTTTGACAATTTCGGTGGTTGGGATGTCAGTGCTGAATGCTGTACCTCATTGAAAGCACCATGCTCACAACCTATGACATATTGGCGCGTAAACCTCCCAGTACACGTACACAAGGCTTTGAGCCTTGTTCGCATGCAAGCTCATGTAAAGATCTAGTCAAGATGGAAAGCAGAGGTTGGGTAGGGCCAGGACGAACCAAAGCATCCCATGCGTATGTTATCCTAGATGCTGAAAATTCTGCACCTAAGGACTCTTACACTATAAGTATTTCATATCCCCTCATTCTCTTTATGTAGGTTAATATTCAAACGATAACTTCCCTCATAAACGCCTACTTATCCATACATGGCAATCCGGCGGCTACATTCACTGCGTGTCAATGTCAGTGGATAGAATCCATACTCTATCTGATACATGTGGTACCAGTCAGACATTGACACACTAGCTTGACGTTCCCTATCACCAAGGAGGCAAATCTGCCTGTGTGGAGGGCTTCTCGTACCACCCAAGTCACCATTGCCGAGTGCTCTCAAAAGATATTCCTATATACATCCTGTGGAAATACCACAGGACAAGGCTCACGACGTATGTGCCCACGGTGGGATTCTCCTGATGAAGTCATTGTTCGCACAGTTATGATGCTCAAATCACTAAAGTTGGAGATGGCTATCAATTGAGCGTTACCATGTTGATGGCGCCATTGATGATCACAATTTTCGTGCCACCAAGTTTTTTTTGCACCGTTGCCAGGACGTTATGAGCTACTCGAAGATGAGTTCTGGCGATCGAAAGGCTGAATCAAGAGACGAGCTTTCATCTCATCTCAATTTCGGACTCAGATATAAACAAGAGTGGGCGAGGTACATCCTATGTGCTGTATTGTTTGTTTGGTTTTAACAGAAAAAGAGACAACGTTTTCGCAACAACCTTCCTTCTCAAAGAACATTTATCTCCATGTTATATATCCAAGAAAAAACATAATGAGTGATAATTTAACCAAAAAGAATTTTTTTTAATTTTTCTTCAGTAATTTTTAAGAATGAAATTCTAGTGTATTTCATGAAAGCATTGTTTGAAGCCTGGCTGGCTGTAAAAGCCATTGGTGAAATGCCCTTGTGCTGGAATGGAAAACAAAAGGAAGGTAGGTAAGCAGCGAGGACGGCCGCGAGAGTACCGCGAATGTGCTTCGTGTTTCTATTTGTCTTGCGACAGCTCACATACTGCCAAGCAAGTTAGGCGTTGAGGCGGCTACATTGCCTAAGCTGTCGGACTTAGAGCACAATGTGAAGTACCAGCTTATTCTTGAAAATGGCAGAAGCTATCTAGAATAAGGCGTTACGTAGAAAACATAAAGTGGTGAAAGAGTGAAGAACTGAAAGATATCCTCAGTGTGGAATTCCAAGGTGATAATAAAGAAGTAACTATTGATAAATCGCATGCAGGTAATATATCTCTCCATCGTTCAAAAATGAATTTTCGAAAAAATAAAAAGAAAACCACCACAATTAGTAATGAGACATGTGGAGGTAGAGGACTTAAGAAAACTACATTACACAGAAGAATTCAGAGACAATCATCTTGAGTTGTGATACTCTAAGTGTTTCTTGTTTGAATAGTACATTATAGCGAGGTGTTTGGGCGGTCGAATAAACATGTCGGGTAGTGTCAAACATGTAGGCGTTATCATCTTGCCATTTTCTCTTTCGAGACTCCAAAGACAGCAAGGTACTAATCTGCCAGTGTCTTTCAACGTCGTATATCTATCTTACTATCGTGCTATCTCTGCATTGCGTCTGGCATATGATTGGGGCTTACTTAGTGTATTTAAGTACTTTGCTGGTATGTAAGCTCGACGCGTGTATGATGTTTCACGTTCCTGAATCTGCTATGTGTGTGAGATATGCCGCGGAATTGGACTTCTGTAGTTGCAAAAAATCCATTCCGAGTGTAGGGAGCAGGGAGCCAACAACAATCAAGCAGTCCTTTGCAGCCTATAGAGCGTTCATTGATGCATCAGCGCCCATAATCCTGTCAGAAAATACTGCTGAAATCACAAGGTTACTTAGTAGAGAAACACAACTTAAAAGTCCATAAAGAGAAAATAGGTCTCACAGATATTAGTTGTTCGTATGCATGTTGTGTGTTCGTTGCACCGAAAAACGAATAAATAAAAGATTATTCATTATAACTTAAAAAGTTACTGTTGTAAAATGCATACTCAAATCTGACTAATTCTCAAGGAATTACCTATATCGCCCCATGATATCAGAAGTGTGACATATAACGATTAGCATTCTTGCATGCATTCATTGTTTTGATCCAAAATCTTCATGCATTGCCTCGCCTTCATCAGTCCCACATTTAATGTAAATATATCGAGTGTTTCTCTTTCATCGAGGGAATTAACGAGAGAGTTCTACTAGAAATCACTAACGAAAAAGTTATAGTGTAGTACTCTTCCTGTTTATCCTCATCTCTCAATAATGTACACAAATCTCGACTCTATCAAAAAGAATACGACTACTTGTAAATCTCTTTACACAAAAATTTTTTAACTAAAACTCGTAGGGTTGTTTCGACTAGTTGATGTGTCCACTCGAGTAAATTGTGCACCATCGTCAATTTAAAGAAGTGCATACTATCTTTTTCAAACATATAAAACGTATCGTACCTTATGCAAATAGATAAGTCACTCTCGAATCTTCTTTCGCAATCTTTTCTGTAGTAATACTTGTATATACTGCGAAAATACATTATAACAAAGAAAATAGCATTTCAAATGTTCTTCAAAAGCTCTTTAATCTTTTATCTGTGGTGATTCTTAAATGCACACATACATTCATCATTATTTTCGACATTCAAAATTTAACCATATCGAGTCAAATTAAACTATGTATGTGAATATTCATTCAAAAGAGGACACAATAGTTCTAAGTTTTCTTTGAACATCTTCATGAGAGAATATAGTGATTGTGCAACCTTTAAGATTCCATAACTATAACATTCTGAGTATGACTTCGTCTGAAATGGATTAACTCTGATGAGATACAACCTCCATACAACTTATATGATATTCTAAAAAAAAGTTCCATTACAGTTTTCACATTAGACCAAGAAGGCTTTCAATCATATCTTTCAAAAATTTAAAAAAAAATCTTATCTCTTTCAAAAATTTATTTGTCAATAACATTAAAGCTACCCAAACTTTTATCAATATACTTTGTGTACTTTGTCCCCATATGCGCACATCTTTCAAGAAAATATGCACATTTAGGATTTCTTTCCATAATAGATTAGTATGTATGAATGGCAATTGCCTAAAATACTTGATAAATAGCCTCACTTTTTTGTGTGGGGTATGATTTTGTTTAATATTAAGCTATGTTATCCGTTGGAAGAAACTAGTGAACTCCAATCTTGTACGCTACTATTGCAACTATCTCCCAGTGTCTCTCACTTTCTTACTCTTTCTACTCCATCTGATGGAAGTACTAATTCTAATGACCTTTTCACTCTCTCATATTTATCAGAAATATGTCTGTTTGCAACGCACCACTTATTCTTTATTTTATAAAAAAATTATATTGTCACCTTTTAAATATTCAGCAGCAATATATTTTCTAGACATTTTCTTCACTTTTCTTTTGTGTCATTTAAGCCTCGACATCTCATGGGATGTTCTTTCGTAATCAAAGACGGACTTTCTAGAAAAGTCTTCCAATCAATCACTCAAACCCCATATATCTTCGATTTAAAATGAATAATTAGTGTGTCACGCACCCGAAAATCCTCAGGATTTACCTCTTGCTTCAACCTCTTCTCTTTGATACAACTCCACCACAAGCATTTAACTCAGGATCAACTATCTCTTCTGCTATTCCTTGTCTTCTTCTATTAATTTCTAATTTCTCATTATCGAGAAATTTCTATGCTTACATGAGACCCTGCTCTCTCTTGGTTTTTCACTCTTCCTCTCACATCACTGCTCCTTGATGAGTATTTTTTGTGATTTTTTTAAATAAAACAACACAAGCAATTAAGAGTGTTTTGAGATGAATTTCAATCATTTCTTAACAACTCCTCTTCAATATTCCCCCTAAGTTTCTCTGCCTCTTATGCTATGGCTCTCCATGGCAAGTTTCTTCAACATAACAATCGAACAATAACCTTACAATCATACACATATTTACACCAATTTCAGATTACGCATCATCATACACGCTTCGTTATTTATGTTCTTCTTTCGTCCTCCTTCATATAGTATTCATCTATACTTGATGATAAAAAAAAAATATTTTTCTTTTTCAAAAATATGAATTTCTTGGTGGTCGTCTAGAGGAGAGCATGGAGGAAAAAGCATTCTTGTTGTCACACGGGTTTAGAAATTCATGCTTGATACATCAAGTACCTGATATAAATAGGCAATCTCTAGGCAACATGTTTACAAATCAAAGAAAAGAAGCAAACATATTTAGAGTAGTCATGCTTTAATTCTACAAGCTAATACACGACAATGCTCCTAGAGACAAACAAACTTAATATAGAAACAATCTTCGAATGCAGATATAATAAAGAGGAGGCTGGATAAATTATTAAGGAGGAGAAAGGAAACGTATTATCCAAGCGCTAGGTAGTTTCCATCTTCATTATTAGTATTCACATTCCCCCATCCCATAACTATCTTCTATCTAATTTGCCCACACCAAAACTTAGAATGATGCAAGTGATACTTAGAGCAACAACTTTGAAAAGACAATGGGTAGATGTGGCGTTTGATGGATGGTAGTTACCTGAATGTCTTTAGATGTTGACAGTTGTGAGTGCAACCTTGGATAGTTTGCCAACTCTATGAGGCAATAGGAAGAGAAAAGGAAACAGAGCATACTAAGCGCACAAGATGTTATACACCTCAGCAAGGACATGTGTTGGATTGGCATTAGAGAAAGAGGTCTGATGATTTAAACAAACGTTTGAGCTGAACATAACCCTCAATAGTTTATCTGAAAGATACTGAGTAGGCAACACCAAACTTAGTGTGACACTCTTAATTTAGAATGTGGCAAGTTACCCAGAGGATTAAAATTCATAGATTTATAGGGCATTTCCAGAACTGGGCACAACATATCTCAAATGGAACTTCCACTTCTGAAGATAGAACGCTATATCATTAGATGTGTTTCTCACAAAAATACTTTGTAAAGGTTAAACTAAGGCAAAGGGCAAATAGTCGAATTGCAAAGATGCTTTACTTGATGCGTTGGATGTTTTGTTACCTTTAAAAAACTAATGGAGTAGATTCTCCACTTGAAGCCGACTCATGTCTACAGGTTTTAATTGTATCGCACTTTAAGTTCCCCTTTGATCATTGTGTGCTCATGACTTTTTCTCTTTTCTTATACCGAAGGGGTACCAGAATTGCAGATGAGGAATACCTCAAGGAGGGAAAGAGGAGACTAGTGTGTTTGAAGTGCCTCTGGCATCTCGTTCTGTGCAAAGTGCCCTCCCAGACGCCAGTCAAGGCTAGTTCTTTTTTGATACTCTTGTAGCGTTGAGGAGTACAACTAGGCTTGGTATTAGCGACAGCTTTCTTAGCCAAGTTAGTGGGGCTTCATCGGTTCTTTGTCTCTCGAAAAACCGTTTTCTACAGCAATCTTATGGATATTTCCTTCTTTTATTGGGTCCACCATCCTCTTTTTATGTGCTTCCATGTATGAAGTTGCGGCTTCACCACCATTGGAGTTCTTATTCCTAGGTCAGGAGACTAGGTAGTAATGGTAGAGCATTCTCTTTCATCAAGAACATCTTGGAATTGGGTGAAGTGGGAGTTTTAGTTGAAAATGAAACTTCCCACCCTTCTATGACTGAAAAGCTCCTTTCGTGGGATTCATAAATGGAGACCAAAGGCTATAGTGACTCCCATCTCAGAGAAAAGTTGTGTCCATCTTCCTCCCTTATTGACTTGACTTTTTTGTATGGAATGGTTGCGATTGGAGCCTTCTCGATGCGAGGTCTGAGTTGTTGCATGGTTCCTGATTTCTACCTTCCTTTAAGTAGTGCCTACTTGGTTCTATCTGATGGCTAAACGGGAATGTTCGGATGTCTGTTTGGATACATTATTTCATACTCTTCGTTAACCCTCCTAGGTGCCGTTACTTCTTAGACATATACTCCTCTTTATATAGGTTGGAAAATGAAGTGGTCGCCTCCCTGCATGTTCTTGTTCCTTTTATTCCTCCCTAATGGTTTGCCCATGGTACCCAAAGTATAAGACTCGATAATATTTGAAGGCGGATGGTGCTTATAGGTTTTGCTTTTGATAGATTCTACACCACGTTGTCCTACAGCTTCTTTAGTATGGACAACCTCCCTCCATGAGTATGCATCCTATGCCATAATGGATTACCTCCTCGTGACTTATGGAAATCCTCGATGTGTGCCCTTAGGATTCTTGAAAGGAACCTAGATCACTCAGTAGGTTTTCAATATCGCGAATTGATAGCGTGGAGTCCTCGAATTGCGTTGAAGATTGTGACAGTTCGGATGTAAGCATAATCTTAGAGAGATTTTGCGCGAGTTGGAGTCTACGTTGGTCGGATACAGGAATCGAGTTGTATATTTGTGAGTATCGTCTGATAATGTTCTAAGAGTGGTATGACTTTGTGGGTAATGATATGGGTTTTGTGGACTATGAGAAGAATTTTGTGTGTAATAGAAATGGCATTATTGATGAGTGTCGGTGAGTGAATTATCATGGATGTGGGAGAGGTATGAAATTTTTGCTCAGAGTTGTTCGATGGGAGCATGATGGACACAAGACGAATTAAGCGTTTTGAAGACAA
This sequence comes from Arachis monticola, assembly GCA_003063285.2. Lineage (NCBI taxonomy): Eukaryota > Viridiplantae > Streptophyta > Magnoliopsida > Fabales > Fabaceae > Arachis > Arachis monticola. The sequence goes on along the minus strand of QBTX01000533.1, from coordinate 7,501 downwards.
GGTTTTGATTGCGAAAAGGCTAGGAGGTGATGCCTAATAAATAATATGAATAGGAACTCCATGATGGCTCCTTGATGGAGTGAAGCCGGGTTAAAGTGAAAATTAAGTGTTCTTTATAAGTAGCTTATGGTTAATTGATAAGCTCCTTTCTCCAAATGAGATCACCCTTGGGAAAAGTAAAAATCGCGGACTCAAAGTCTATCAAAATATGGACCATTTATATTAGTTAGCAGACGAACTTGAGAAGCAGCTCTCTCAGTTCAACTGTTCTATAATCTCACCACCTGGTTATCATAATAACTGAAATCGTAATTTATTTTAGTTGTAGTAAAACACCGTGAGTCTGTATAAACTCATGCGCTGGTGAGGAAATACCTATGGTTCTTCCAATATCTTCAACCATACATTCATTCGCACTAGGTCATCGACAAAAAGGCCTCAAACAAATAATAGCGCAATTTAAATTGTCGTTCAAGATAAAAGCTCGATGCAAGAAGATAGTAGGAGGTATGTGTATCAGAACCCCAATAACAGGGAGTTGATTTAGGATACACACGGTCAATTTTTTATTCCGATTCATCCACTTGTTTTTCAGAAGAACAGGCAAGTGCTGAGATTTACGAGTCTGAGCCTGAAGAACACCTATGGATTTGGGAATTTGCAAGAAAAATTAAATGACTGAAAAAAAGTACAACTTATGCAGGGAATTCTTAAAAATGTAGCTGCCAGCGAATCAATACTTAATATGGGGAAGATTCTGGGTTTTAAATAAACATTTTCGTGAATATTAATCAATAGGCGGAAAGTAATACTGAAAATGGAAGGGTTCAACACTATAAGTGAGTATTTATCGATGGAGTAAAAATCACTAGAGGTGTCTCGCGGAGATGTGGCATTCTCTGGTACCATTCAATATTCAGATTCTCATTCAGGTCCATCCCATGCTAAGTCAGATTGCATTCAGCCTGGATCTCGCTTTGGCAATTTTAGGTGATTGGATCCCAATCCCCTGTTAGCAGAGTATCCAAGATATCTCTCATCTGAACAATAGCCCCATCCTGATAGTATACCTCTCCTATGCCCAAATGCCCTTGATTTTAACTCCTCATAGGGAATAGAGCAGATAGAAAAAGATATCAAAAAGAAGGGTCATGGATGGAGAGTTTAGCTCCACATGTATCCCAAATACAGAGAGTATTTGGTTAGGATTACATGTCAACAATATCCATCCAAACAAGGCCATTGCACCAATTTAGTAGATCCCATGGTCCGACCTATATACGCGAGCATTAGAAACGATTTCGTGAAGCCGATGAATCATAACTCCCAAGGAGGCTCATTCCCTTTTCCAAGGATAGCAACGCGGGAGTACTCAATTATGGAGAGTTTTTCAAGACAACTAACCAATTAATAAGATTTGAAAGCTTTCTAGTAAGATCAAGAGAAAAGAAAGAGAAGAAGGAATGAACTATAATTGATCCATAAAATTACAACAAAGCTCCATAACCCAATGAAAATGGTTAGTTATTCATAGCTCAATTATTAATTTATTAAAAAAAAAAAATAAGGAACCAAAAAGGTTTAAAAAAAAAAAAAAAAAAAAAAAAAGAAAAGAGAAAAGCAACTACGCAATGGCTATAACCAGTAAAGCATGAAAACAGCTAAACTATCTCACTAGAGGATTAGTTGGCCCCCAAGAAAGTGCCTAAGCTTCTCTTCATGTCTAGTGTCTCAAAACTACTTAGCGCCTAGTATTATACTACTCCTCATTTGATCTATGTCATAGTGAGTTTCGTCAAGAGTATTATGTGGATTCGCTGGGTGGCTCTCACGGTAGCCTTGAGAGTAGGATAGAAAGCTAAGTTCGTCATCATTTAGTTGTTACCGTGTGACTCAGCGAAGGGTCTAGCAAGAGAAATGTATGCCAGATCCTATAAGGGTCACTTTTGGGCAAGGTCCCATTAGGTGAGAAATTGACGTGGAGCTCACTATGTATTGAGGGTGGCAAATTTATTTGGGTATTGAGGACGGGATATAGCGGTAGAGTATGTGCATATCACATTTCCTCCTCCCCTAACGGTTTTGTCTCCACCCACTTATATTACCCACTTATGACATACCCATAACAGTTAGTAGTCTTAACAGTGGTGATACCTGAGCTAACGATTCAATCTCCTCACATTTAACTTCCATCCCAGTAAGGAAAGCCACAGACAGTTCCTTAATTTGGGGACCTCACTGAAATTTTGTCCTCATTACGATCGTATGAGTTATGCTGTGCCCTGTGCTGACCTAGGCAACATGAATCGGATGACATTCTTGTACGCTTTTATGGCTATGAATAGTTAGGGTTTAGTATCTTGTTCTTTAGTTGTTGATTCATGAGCTCTAGTGTTGGTGTTAGTATATTTTTTATTAGTTTTTAGTATGAGGAATTTCACTTTCTGGACATAAACCTTTACTATGCATTTTGTGGTATAATGCCTCTCTTCCTGTTCGATTTTCAGGTATTTTCTTGGCTGAAATTGAAATAGGGACCGTGAGAGCAAAAAAAACTCTGTAGGGTTCAAGAGTGCTCTAAAAAGGACTGCAGATGCATTGGATGGGGATTCTGGATCCGTCACCCATGCGTCTACTCGAATGGATTTCTGGAAGGTCCTTACAGTTAGAGTCCAGATTGAGTCGGCCAGCGACAAATCTCACGAGAGAGAGAGAGCAGGGTTGGAAAGCTATGACATCCTGATGGACACTTAAGTCACAGCAATATATGAAGTCCCATACTTTGCTCCCAAAGATTTGATGCCCCAAACCGGCGTTCAAATTCACCCTCAGAATTTCAGCGTTAACGCCGGAACTGGCCACCAAATGGGAGTTAAACGCCCCAAACTGGCACAAAACTGGCGTTTAACTCCAAGAAGAGTCTCTTACACGAAAAATGACTTCAATTGCTTCAGCCCAAGCACACACAAGTGGGCCCGGAAAAGTGGATTTATGTCATTACTCTCTCTGTACACCCTAGGCTTACTAGTTTTCTATAAGTAGCACTACTATTGTATTAGGGAGATCTTTCAATCTTGGATCTTTTGATCATGTTTTGATGATTGAACCCTCATTGGGAGGCTGGGCCATCGGCCATGCCTAGACCTTGTTCTGATGTATTTTCAACGGTGGAGTTTTCTACACACCAATAGATTAAGGTGTGGAAGCTCTGCTGTACCTCGATTATTAATGCATTCCTATTGTTCTTCTATCAATATCCGCCTGTTCTTGTTCTAAGATATCACTTGTTCTTTAACTTGCTGAATAGATCGTGGATATCCGTGACACTCAATTCATCAATTCTCACCGATGAACGTTGACTGACAACCACCCTCCGTTCTACCTTCGGATGGTGTAAAGGTGGGAATCCTTGGAGTCTAAACCGGACCCTTTTCTGATCGGATTATAAGCACGAACTTCGATGGCGGGGCATTTCAAGAGAACTTCCGGAAGGTCAAAATCTTCCTAGTGTCTGTAGTGGCATTTCCTGAGTTATGAGATTCAATGATATGCATATGAGCGGTGTGACGTGCTTCAAACTCCGGAAGGAGCGGATGAGCGGGTTTAGTTATTGACTTGCAACATACACATGTGCAAAGGATCACCTTGGGATTCCCTTATTCCGGCCCTAGCTACAGAAAAGAGCTCTTGATGCTCTGAGAAATTGCTGACAGGTGGACAGAGGAGAATGATCCATTCAATAGCCGTTAAATGGCGAGGGACACGCTTTGATCAGGGTGTGTGTTGAAAATCTCACACATTTTCCACTAGTGGAGGATGGAGTCCTGACTTCGGTAGCCACTGACAACGGTGAACCCTGTGCTTTAAAGCCAATGCTCCATGAAGGAGTAAGAAGGAGATGAATTGGAGAAAGGCCCATTAAAAAGCTAATCTATGCGTGAACACACAGAGGAGGACGGGAAGCGACAAAGGCATCGTCAACGCTGTAAGTGCAGTGGAATACTATACCAGAGCCCCCCACTCACAATGAGTCAAACTAATTACATTAAAGGTTATCTCTATCTTTATCTTTAGGTTTTTTATTCGTTAGTCACGTATATGCCCATTTGAGGTTTGCCTGACTTAGTACCAATGGTGAACCATAGAGGCTGCAGGCCTTTTCATTCTATACCAACCAGAACTCTACGTCTTTTTTGGGAGTGTGCGCTTCGTAACCTTCGCGTCAAGGGTTTTTCCAAATATCATCTTTTGAGAGTTTCACGAGGTGTTCCGCGGAGTAGCTACCAATTAACAAGCTCTGTCGTTAGTTGTTGCGGACTGAAGTACATCTGTTGTTTCGATGTTGCCATGGTATTGAACACCAAAGTTTTTGGATTCATCACCGGGATTATTTGAGTTGTGAAAAAGTATTTGATTCTAACATAGATTGGCTCTCCGATTCGCAACCCATGAGCTCCCACTGTCAAGCTATTGACTTTCAGTCAAATCGAGTATAAGATAGAGGGCGGTCTTGTTCTCACTTGTGTTCCGAATTTAACGTGGGCTGTGACACATCTGCCCCTACCAATATATTCTCACTTTAGACTTAGCAATACGTGAAGTGTTGTTCTTATCACCTTTCTCTCGGGATCTGAGTTTCGTATGTTAGTTGGATTATTAGGCTCACCTGATTGTTCTGACCTGGTAACCACTCCAATTCGCCGTAAAGAAGTTCCACACTTACAGTATATGGGTACTCACAAATATAATAAAACTGATTTCAAGGTGGCGCTAAACTGAACGTAAATCCTAAATATAAACCAAATAGCAGAATAAACACAAACCACTCTCTCAGTGGACGAAAGGAGAGGTGCAAATCTACATCGTATACGGTGGCTGCTTTGGATTCATCTTACACACCGCCTAAACGTATTCACAGAGTTGAACAATATAAACGTCAGGTAGACTGATTAAGCGTATGGCGAGATGTATTCAATCTCTCAACGTTAGTGAACTAAATGGGAGTGGAACTAACTGTTGGCGTTGTTGCTCCTCTTCCACGTTTAAGCTACAGTTTAACCTTAAGAAATTTTATGCACAGTGACCTCTGCCTTAACGTGGGGAGGGCATTGCTAGTAAGACCCAACGCTTTTGCGAGTGGTGTTCACTTTCTCCTGGGTTAACAGATCGGAGCCTTCCCCTCTTGTATACTCTCTACAAGGCTTAACACCATGGGTTAATACTAGTTAACGTGGCTTTCATGTAACGTGCGAGCTGATGGATGCTTCGCAGGCGGATGATGATCACTTTCTCTTCAATTACACGTTGCAAGGCTCCTTGCCATTCCACCGTTAGTGTTCTCCATTAATCGTAAGGCTTAAAAACCTAATACTAACGTGGTTCTTCCATACTTCATTTGTCCTGAGAAATCAAGCAAAAAGTGCATCAATAGCTCATGCCAAGTCATGAGATGTATGCAAGTGGGCATCGAAGTCGTATCATGCAAATCTAGCAAATAATTCTACATGACAAATCACTGTGAAATTCACCAATAAAGTTGAACAAGGACCATATGAATTCGTGGATGTGTAACTGTATTTTCACCCAAAAACTTGCCTATTCACTAAGAACATGCATGCTAGAAACTACCCTAAAACAGTAAAAGAAAACGTCGAGTAAAACTCGCGCAGACGTTCTGAGATGCTGCCGGCACACTGCCACCAAACTTAAAGCTTGAAACTAAACTCAAACAAAAAAAAAAAAGCAAAAGAAAAATGAAATGAAAGAACAAGAAAGATAAAAATAAGAAAGTGGGGCACTTATTTCTGCTGGTTTCATGGAGTTTCATGGCAACAACTTATGTTCCTTTCCCTTTAGGTTTCACAGCCTTTAATTCATAATCCGCTAGCACTCTCTGTATGGATTTGCATTCCTCTTTGGAGCGGCTTCTTTCTTAGTATCCTTCCTGCCTTTTTTCAAAGTTATTTCCTTTTGCTAAGTGCCGTAGAAGAGAGAGTGTGGGACTATCCTTGAACCTTTCTAGGATACTTTGATTGAGACCGCCACTAGTGGATCCTCTACGGACAACACTCCAAACCATTGTTTTCGGCGGTGCCCTACAGGTGTTAACCAACCGCAACTCCACCTCTACTTAGGATCTTCACATCCCCCCCTCAAGCTCTCTTTCCCTTTTCACACCATACATACACACCACAGGCACATCTCGCCCGTTAGTTTATTCCATTCTTTCTTCCTCACCATTGGTGACTCTCACGCACAACCCTCTATTGGAGATCATCTACCTGCTCCTGTAGAGCAAATACTTCTATAACTTCTCTCTTTTGATAGCACCTTCAGCTTATAATCCATCGAGCACTTAGATCAATTCCCAACGAACCACAGTCACTCTAAAGGCATCCCCTAAGAGCCACTTACTCTAACTTCCCAAGTTACTCCCTTTCTAACCACACTCACACACACACTACCTCCCATGCTCTCAAATTATTTATCGCGAAACCCTTGGTCCTATCATTGTTTCGTATTGTGTTCTTTTCTTATTCAATTGTATTGCTCTTTTCTTTTCTTTTATGGGACTTTAATATTTCAAGCTAAGAGACCTCTAATCAATAAAGGATTCTCCTACGGAGCCCAATAGGAATAGTTGCCTATTTTTTCCCCTAATTTGGTGGACCAACTTAGCTTACTAATCAACCTACCACAAACATTCAGAATGCGAAACTTCACACAGGACATCCTCTCTCATCTCCCTTGTTCTCTCTCCCACACTCCACTCCGTTTCCCTTCTTCTAGTATAAACTCTGAGAGACAAATGCCATACTAATTCAGTATAAGCAAGTATGTGTAACCGTGACGAGTCAAGACATTAGTCTCTTGTACAATGAACATAGACTAAGCAATGAAACTTTAAATGCATAATTGAAATTTATAAAACTTACCATGGAAGCATGTTCTATTGCATACATGATTTCCTTATTTAAAGCTTTTGAAAAAAAAAGTTAACTAAAGGAGAACTTGCACCACATTTCACTTGTGTCGGCATGCTCATCTCTCTGTTCCCTTGCCATTTTTAGATTCGCTTTGTCCACTTGTGCTTCCTCCCATATCAGCTAATTTCATCTTCTAGTGTCTTCCTTACCGATTCATGACTTTGTTCAACCCTTTCGTGCTCCACTCGTGCTAATTCATCCTTTACATCCTGAGAATAAAATATTTTGTGTTTCCTGTGAATATCCAGAGATCAGGGCATTGTTTTGTCTAGGATATCCAAGCCTGGCTTGGGTATTCACATTGTATCCAGTCTCACTCATATATACTCCTAAAAGCATACCAAGCATGAATTGTTTTGTTATTTTCCATTCAGTTCGAAAAAGATCTGCTTTGCTCTTTTGTTTCTTCCTATGACTCGGATGAATTGTGCTCCGTTGATGTCGTTGATAGCCTTTGGATGGCGGGTTTGTTGGTTGATCATGTTCTGATTCAGGTTGTGGAAGGATTCACTCTA
>QBTX01002644.1:0-16712 GCA_003063285.2 Arachis monticola | reverse complement strand
TTCTGTCAGTTTCATATGATATAGAGGAATAGATGTAGGCTTCCCAGTGGTATTCGCGTAGGTTAAAGCCAAAATGACCACTTGTATTAGACCCTCCTATACGATCTAACCGGTGGGATGTGAAGGAAGTACATCTCTGATGCCAAGGGCATGTTCTTGAAAATAGTGGATGAATAACGGCTTCTCCTCAAAAACGAGACGACGCGAGCACCCCAAAAAAAACACTCACCCAAAAACTGGCTCAATGTGTTAAGTAATTTGGTCGTTGGTGCTGGCTAAAGTTCACAATTACCAAATTCAAATGTAATTTTTTTTTTTTTTTTTTTTTTTTTTTTATATATTTTTGTATTTTGCAGTTATCCACTAAAGATAAAATTTATGTTCTAGTGGAGGCTTCAAATAGTTTCAACATAATTCGTGCGTAGAGCTTCTTTCCTTATGCTTGTATTGTGGATTTGCTATTGGAAGCATGTTTAATATTCTTATGCTATGCTTAGTGCAATCGTAGTGTTAACGAGGAACGGGATTGTGCATGGCGTTAAGTCGGTAAATCCCAAAAGGGCTCTCACATTTTTTTTGTTAAAGATCATAGCAGTCGCAAACTTCAAGGTATTTTGACCACCAATTAGTTTTTTTCTCAATAAGATCCTACTAGCAAAACCATGAAAAATGAGCCCACCTAAAATCTACCGATGTGACCTATGTCCAGTATCTACACTCCTAACTCTCCATGGGGAGATTCTAGTGTTCGATGTCGTTTTTGTCTAAGATATATCTCTTAGGCATTATATGTCTCTGGCTAGAACAAAGGTGGAGGATAATGGGTCTGTATCCGGGTATATACCAGGATCCTCAAACGATCTGTCGTTTTGGAGGATCTGAGCCACAATAATACCTGTGATTCCGTAGCCACCCTGCCATGAGAATTTATAGAGGTGTCTTCGTCAGATTGACCTGAGTTTGGCTCTACTAAGTATCTCTTCGATGGAACAAAAAGTTTAACGAATCGCTTGCGGTATGGAAGAGGCGAGTTAAATATAATATTCTCTTTCTACTATAAGTATGTATTTGCAATGCGACCGTAGAAGGCGCCAATTGGACGCGCGACTCATTGGCAATAGCTGTGGGCAGATATATGGAAGGAAGTAAGAAGAGGACGAAGCATGACCGGTGGAGCTTTACAGCACGCGATACTATATACATGATTTAGAGAATCAGCACAGATTCATTCGTTGCCAAAGAGTGTACATTAGCAGTAGGATCCAGGACACGTCCTGGAGCATGAGTGCACAGAGCGCTTTGGGCCAGGTGCTCAACAAATTACTCTCTCCCTGCTGCGACTTTCAGAATCCGGTACTCTGTTCTCACAAAGAATCGCCGCACGAACTGTGCGACCATGGAAGATGTTAGGAATGCTATCATCATTGACCAAGAGTATTTGTACCCTAAATTCAGGACATGGTTCATACAAAAGAAGGTAGGGTGTGTAAATTCTGGCTGATTACACGTACACGATATTTAATACTGTACGTATTCGCGAGCAGGCATCGACACAAGCTCTATTGCAGTCAGGATCTTTGTCAAATCTAATGTTACTCCGAAATCTCTCTCATGCCTGTGTCGGCTTCGCCTGACGTGCTTGACTTGTGAGAAACCGAATAAAGAAATAAGATATACTCTAACTCTGGAATTCTCTATTAAGGGACCAACAACATTCAGCAATCCAGGTGAACATGAGTGCAGCAAGGCTGAACCATGTGAAGTGTTACATTATATATTTCAGTCGTTGACATTAGAGTCTTCAGTTTGGTGGAAATTCTATCATACGCTTAAAAAGCTGACGATTCCGCAATTAAACTCATCATGCATCAATGTTAAACCTATTTTCGAAGGAATACAAATTCCACCACCTTGCCTAGATTTACCATTAATGCCTAAATTACCAACAGCACCGGTGACATTGCCAGTGCTAGTGCCAACAAAGCCAAAAAGCCAAGGGGTTACCTTTCTGCCTACCACCCAAGTGCCAGTGAAATGCCAGCACAAATTAAAAATGCTTCCCGTTTTGCCAAAAGACAGAAGACCAATCGTGTAACATGATCTGGTCAGACAAACTTCCCCAAGTCAACAGACAACAAAATATCGCGAGCAACCCAAAAAGCACACAACACCACAAAGTACCCGATCAAGAAGTCCAAAAATGCTGCGCCCGCACCGGTATAGCAGTGTGGTATTGTGCATTGTGAGCAAAATAAGCCACACAAAGAAGCTTTAACTAATACCTGACTCCTCAATCTGAAATTAAAACGCTAGATATAAGGAGAAAGGCACGGCTAGACCCGTCTTAAACGTGAGCTCTTCAAATATAGTATGGCTTTATATATGATACAATAAAATGTATATCACCAGTTACCGAAGCGCAGATGCCACACAATGGCCCTTGCATGACTCGATTCATCATATGACATGTTTACGAGACGTTTGTCGTTGCGCACATTAGCTTCATTGAGTAGTCTCTGTTAACAACCCCGAAACAGGTTGAGGGCGTGTCAACGTAGTGAGTTATGCATTGACTCTCCCTTTGGACCATGTTTCTTTCTTTTTGAATAGTGGTGGTGGTATCTTTATCCTCGCATTTAAATCTCTCGCTAAACTTACTGAACTAATATAACTTTTATCACAACTATCATATCATGTCTTATTTCTACATGCGCTTGCCTTTCTCATTTTTTTAGCATCTTTTAAAAATTTTATTATTTATTCATTAATGCTTCGCTTTCATGTCTTAATATTCACGTGTCGTGGCTTGATCAGTCATGTTATAACTGAACAAATAATACTGGAAAATGAAAGGAATGCCTTAATCTTAAATTATATTCCTTTAAATGAGGAATCGTTTAACTTAATATATTTTTAAATAAAAAAAAAAAAAAAAAAATTTTATATACAAATTTTTAAGAATAAAAATTGTGCTTATGTGAAGAGGTATAATATGCACATTAAGTCCTATTTTTTTTTTTTAAATTAAATATTATATTCATTTATTTTTTTTTTTTTTTTTTTTTTTTTTTTTTTTTTGTATTTATGTAATTTAATTGAAAGATCCAGGCAAATTATAGAAATCAAAAATATTCTCTTGTTAGTTGTAACTAATTCTATCTATTTCAAAATTCATCAATCTCCTATGAACGTGTGAACTGACAACACCTTCCGTTCTACCTTAGGAGTGTAAGTAGTTTATCTCTTAGAGATTCTATAAAGCGCGGCATTATAATATCCTTTTCTTTTTTCATATTGTTTCAAAAAGTTGAAAGAAAAAAAAAAAATTTTTTTAAAATAAGCTAGACTGATGGCGGCTTTCAATCCAAAAGTGTATGTGATATTCACTGATTTTTTTAAAAATGTTCAAACTTATAAATTTTTAATTCAATAATCGATACATAATAGACAATAAACATCATTTTAGCTATTGTTGTATCAGAGTTATACTTAATAAAAGAATACTCTCTCTCACAGTATTGGAACTATCTCGCTCCATTAACCGTATACAATAATTCTTTCATACAAAAAACGAAAAACTCAAAGACAATCAATACATACTCTAAAAATATCAAAACTAAGATAATCAACCATGTCTTTAAGTTTGTGCGCCCTAGATGTTTTTGAACCTCAAATCTCTGCTATGAATCTCTCCTCCTGAAATTAGTGACTTGCTAATATTCTGTTGTTATATCAATATAACCAATTCGTTTGTATATCTTCGGTAGTGAATTCCAGACAGCTCTGCCATCTTGAAGTGAACCGATCAGATGAAATCGCCGTGAACAACGTGACATTGGGCATTAGGGTGAATCGTTTCGCAATGAGAGGAGAGTACCATACAACGGGTGAAACGACCCTGCATTACGGCTTGCCATGGGAAAGGAGACTTGCGGTGTCTTGAAGGGAAAAAGACCAGTAGGAAAGCCAGAGATTCGAGAAGATGGAGCATCTCCAAAACCTCATACACTATTCTGCCACTTTACCTTGCAAAACAAGTACTTCTTTCATGTTTCTTTTGCTTTTTCACAATCAACCTGATAATTTCTGATATCCTGATAAGATTACAAGATACCATAGCTTGCTTCAAGCCGACAATCTTCTCGTTTTCGGGATCGACCCTGCTCTACCGCAAGGTATTACTTGGATCGACCAGTTACACTGCTGGGTGTAGTTGTGCGCGGATTTGCAAAAGTGTGATGCATTTAAAAAAAAATCGTTCACCAAACCCCCACATTCAAAACATCTAAGTTTGGTGTCTGGGAGGTCAACACGGTTCTGAGCTATCTTCTGAGGCCTCCATGAGAGTCCTCTGCTCAAGCTAATGACAAATAAAGAAGCTAAGAATGAGGAACCCAATGTTAAAAAATTTTAATTAATTAATTTTATTTGTTCAAAAAAAATTTTAATCTTTTTTGTTAGTTGTTTTTTTATTAATTGAAGCAAAAAAACGAAAAAAAAAGTTTCAAAAATAAAAATTGATAAAAACAGGAGACAAAACGAGCTACACCCTGGAGAAGATGATGCTGGCGGGCATTTTAAACGCCATGTCAGCCTAGCCAAGTGGGCTTACACGCCTAGTCTGCACCCTTTGCTGGCGTTCTAACGCAGAAATAGGGATGGACCAGACTGGTGTTAAACGCCAAGTAAAGGGGCAAGAACCTGGCGTTAAACGCAGGAATGGGCACCAGCCGGCGTTAACGCCAGAAATGGCTCAAAATGGATTTTATGCCATTTGTGTGCAGGATGCCCTTTCCTTGACACCACAGGTATCTATGGACCCCACAGGCACGCCTTACCATCACTCTCTCTCTTCTTCCCCCATTCACCAATCACACTCAACACCTCTTCCCCAAACCCTCACTTCAAATCCCAATCTTTCTCGACTCCACAGTTCCTATTCCTTCATTAAACCCCCACCAACCTCACCCTTCAAATTCAAACTCCACTTTTCCCCTCCCAAACCCTACCCATCATGCCGAACCCTTTACCCCCCTCTCTCCTATATATAACCGTTCTTCAACCCTTCATTATTGACACAACCTACACAACCCACCACTTCTCCCCCTCTTTGGCCTAACACACCACCATCTCCCTCTTCCTAATTTCTTCTTCTTCTACTCTCTTTCTTTCTTCTTTTGCTCTCGTTGACGGACGAGCAACACGGACTTTTTAAGTTTGGTGTGCGTTAAAAGCGTTGCTTTTTCGGTCTTTCCATAAACCATTTATTGGCACCAAAGGCCGGAGAAACCGTCTAGAAAGAGGAGAAGAGGGAACGCAAAGGCTTCACACATAACCGAGTCATGGAGATGGATAGATTCTCTCAAAGGTGCATCAATTCACCATTTCTATGAAGTTGGCCTTGAAGAAGTGATTCCCCGAGGTCCCTGTTTTCACTCAAAAAGGGTTGAATAATCCAGAGATCCGACATGAGATCCGAAAGAAGAGGTTGTGAAGTTCTTACCAACCCCATTCAATAAGTCGGAATCTTGATGGTTCAAGAGTTCGTATATGCAAGCATGGATCACCAAGAACAATGACCAAAGTGTAAACCCGAATCCAAAGATTTATCTTACTATGGTTCGGGGAAATACTTGATTTTAGTCGGAAAGATGTGGGGTTGGCGTTCAACTTGCCTATGATACAAGGAGTATGAGCATACCTTACACTTACTAAGGGTCAACTTTTTGATCAAAGGTCGACCAAGTCCTCACAGTAATATATGTGTAAGAGGGCCGCACAATGGAAGCAAGATTCAAGAGCGAAAGCCGGTCTCAATTGAGAGGCATGACCTCCAGCCCGTGGCTAGAGGATGGCTATAAGTTCATCAAACGCTCCAATCATTCCACTAGCAACCGGTCGGAAGTTACCATAGACCGTGGCCCATAGATCCATAGCTCAATGATTTGAGAAGAAATAGAAGTTCACGAGGTTATAGCCTAAGAACATCTATAAAAGTTGGTGGACAAGACCTCCACCTTGTCAAAGGTTAGCCTTTCCTCATTCTCATTTTCACCTCTGTTATTCAGTTGAGTTGACATAAGAGGGAGACATCCCCATTGATGGGGACAAGCCCATCACCAAGAAAAGGATGTAGTTCACAAAGATCTCCATCATCTTGAAAATCCCTAAGATTTCCTCAAGGGATGATTTGTCCTCCACAAACTATTGGATCAAACTAACACCTCCCTAGGAGAGTTTGAGTCCAACATGGGACAACTAAGGGTGGAGCATCAAAACACTCCATCATCCTTCATGAATTATGGAGAAACTCAAAGAATCATGGGGGAGGGAAGCAACAAAGACAAGGAGGACATTGAGAGCTCAAGCACTCCAAGATCTTTCAAGAGCAAGAAAGAGGCCGCCATCACTAAGGTGGACCCGTTTTTGATTTTTCCTTGTTATTTGTTCTTCTGTTTTTTCGAAAAGAACTTTTATGCTTATGTTTCATCCATGTTGTGTCTTGTGCATCATTAGTGTCTTAGTCTATGCCTTAAGTTATGATGTCCTATGAAATCCATCACCTTTCTTTGAAATAAAAACGATGCTCTAATTGATAAAGGAAGAATTGCATGATGATTTTTGAATTTAAAGGTTTAATTATTTTGATGTGGTGGTAATTATTTTGTTCTCTGCATGTATGCTTTAAACAGTGCATATGTATCCTGGGAAATTTTGGTTCAGTGAATGTTGGCTCTTGAAAGAATGATGAAAAAAGAATTTACTGAACGAAAAAAAAAAAAACATCAAAATATTAAAAAACTATTCTTGAAGCAAAGAAAAAAGCTATTCAAAAAAACAATCGGAAGAAAAAAAAGACGAAAACGAAATAAAAAAAAAAGAGAGAATAAAAGTTGTGTGATCCAAGGCAAATAAGGAGTGTGCTTAATGAACCCTGGACACTCTATTGGGGACTTTAGCAAAGGACTGAGCACAATCTGAAAAGGTTCACCCAATTATGTGTGTCTGTGGCATGTTTATCCGGTGGTAATACTGGAAGGCAGAGTGCGTTGGGCCACGGCCAAGCTCCAATAATAGCTGTTCAAGAATCATTCTACTTCCCTAGAGAGAATCATTAGCACTATCTGACTCTGAGTTCCTTTAAAGGCCAATCATTTCTGAATTTCAAAGGATAGAGTGAGATGCCAAAACTATTCAGAGGCAAAAAGTTAAAAGCCCCGCTCATCTAATTTAATACTGTTCTTATAGATGTTTTTGGAATTCATTGGCATATTCTCTTTCTTTTTATCTTATTTGATTTTCAGTTGACTGTGGGGACAAGCAACAATTTAAGTTTGGTGTTGTGATGAGCGGATAATTTTGTATACTTTTTGCATGTTTTTAGTATGTTTTTGTGTATGTAATTATAGTTAGTTTTTTTATATATTTTTTAGTTTTAGTTTAAAATTTCTTTTCTGGACTTTACTTATAGTTTTGTGTTTTTCTTGTGATTTCAGGTTTTTTCTGGCTAAATTGAGGGACCTGAGCAAAAATACTGATTCAGAGACAAAAGGACTGCAGAATGCCTGTTGGATTCTGAACCCTCTGCACTCAAGATGATTTTCTGAGCTACAGAAAGCCCAATTGGCGCGCTCTCAACGGCGTTGGAAAGTAGGACCATCCTGGGCTTTCCGCCAATATAGTTAGTCATTACTTTGCCCAAGATTTATGGCCCAAACCGGCGGTTCACATGTCACCTTAAGAAATCCCAGCGCTCTAGAACGTCTGGAACTGGTACACCAAAGTGGGAGTTAAACGCCCAACTGGCACTAAAGCGGGTTTAAACTCCAAAGATGTCTCTGCACGAAGTTTGCTTCATTGCTCAGCCCTAAGGCACACACCAAGTGGGCCCCGGAAGAGGATTTTCTATGTCGATTTACTCATTTTCTGTTACACCTTAGGCTATAGTTCTATAAGTTGGACCTTTTACTATTGTATAGAAGACCTTGGTAAGCATCTTCATTTTGTATGCTATCTTAGATCATTGGGAGTCTGGCCATTCGGCCATGCCTAGACTCTTATGCTTATGTATTTTCAACGGGGGGTGGGGTGGAGGCTTCTACACACCATAGATTAAGTGGTGGAGCTCTGCTGTACCTCGAGTATTACATTGCAATTATCTATTGTTCTTCCATTCAATTCCGCTTGTTATTTATCCAAAGATATCACTTGTTCTATACGAAACTTTGATGAATGGTGGATGATTGACGCCCATTCACCATTTCACTCATGAACAAAGTGACTGAACAACCACTCTTGTTCTACAAGCATTTGAAGGCTTTGGTGAATATCTCTTGGATTCCTGTATTGCACGATGGCATGGTTGTCGCCTGACAACGAGGCTGCTGCGCCTGAAAACGAAGCCAACCATTCCGTGAGATCAGAGTCTTCGTGTATAGACAGGACCTGATGGCGGCATTTCAAGAGAATCCGGAAGGTCTAAACCTTGTCTTTGGTATTTCTGAGTAGGATTCAATGATTGAATCTGACTGCTGACTGCTGTCAAAATCTTGTCAGACCTATCTGGGCGTTTAGTGACAGACGCAAAGAGTGGATTTCTATTCCGTAGGGGAGGCGAACAACCGGTGATAGCCGCACTGTGACAGAGTGCATGAGCACTTAGTTTTCACTGCGAGGATGGGAGTAGCTCTGACAACAGTGAAACCCTACACGAGCTTGCCATGAAAGGATAAGAAGAATTGATGAAGGGGCAGTAGGAAAGCAGGAGAGACGGAAGGAAGGCGTCTTCATGCGCTTATCTGAAGTGCCTACCAATGAATTACATAATTATCTCTAATCTTTTACTTTGTTTAATTTTCGTCGTCATCACTATATCCATTTGAGTTTGCCTCTGACTAAGATTTACAAGATGACATAGCTTGCTTCAATACACAACAATTCTCCGCTGGGGATACTCTGCGTAAGGTTTATTACTTTGGACGACCCAGTGCAACTTGCTGGTAGTTTGCGAAGTTGTGTAAGCCTGCCTATTGGTATTGAGCCACCACGTGTTTGGAGCCATTACCGGGAATTATGAGAGTTGTGAAAAAAGTAATTGTTCACAATTTCGCGACACCAGTCTATGTCAAATTTTTCTTATGGATTTGATATAATTTCCTAAATACAAGTGAAATCAGTCCCTCTCATCATCTAAATATAAATCAACTTCATACTTATGATTTGAAATATAAGTACTTATCTGTATGTGAAACTGTAATAATGACTAATATTACTTAATTTTGATAAGTTTTATACCAAAACAATCTGAAATAGGATGATGTAAATAACCATGATAAATCCTGTCTCTTCAGGGTCTAGTTCTTCCATGATCAAAGCTGCATATTCTTCAGCCTGCTGCTGTATGTTTGAGAGATCTGGTCAGAAATCTGGTCCCAAAAGTCCTTCAATTGAGCCTTGTTAATTGAATCCCCGTGAATATCCCTCCCTCCTAGCCAAAGAATCAAAAAGAACACCAGCAAATGCCTCAGATTCCTTGCTCATCCCTACATACAAATAATTAAACAAATCCAAACCATAAGTTATCTAAACACTTCCTAAAAGAAAACTACTCAGAACAAGATCCTTATTTCACTCACTCACACACACACACACCACACACACAAACAATTTCACAAACACTTGGAAAGCAACAACAAAAAAAAGAATAATGTAGATTTGTTATGAACTCTTCAATTTCAATTATTACCTATGCATTTTCCAAAGAGAGAATGATGAAGCCATCCATCAGTTGAAGCAGTAAGAACATCAAACTGCTTCTCCACTTCATGCCACCCTGCACCACCGCCACCGCCACCACCACCACCACCGCCACCCTTAGCAATGAACTTAAGTTCCTTGAGAGCACTTGAAGCCGCGGACTTAGTCCTATCGTAGTGTCCTCTTCTTGCAGCAGCAGCAGCATCAGAAGAAGAAGGTGRTGTTTGTTTGGAAGAAATCYAAGCGAGTCATTTGAGTTCTTGAGAAACCTGCTTCATTTTAATGGAAGCGGTTTTAACAACAGTAGCACCAAAGGAAATCAAGTGGAACAAAAGGAGAAARAAGGGTACGAGAGTTCACCCGCGCTGCAACATACCCAAACCCCCAAATTGAAAACCKTAGAATCATCTTTGCGACATTAACTCCACGGTTAAGAAAAATAAAACTAGTAAAATTTTCAGCAGCCACAACCAAAGAGTTCAATCCACAAAATATAAAACCAACATAATCTGCCTTCACAGTTTAAAATCAAATCAAATTTAACCTTATTTGATAATATAATAATGACTAAATTACTAATATCTATCAAAGTTCAAAATGAATCTGAATTTATTCTCATTATCATTTTATTTATGAAAGTTCYAAATACAAACAAATCTACATGTGAATAAATTTAACATGTAGAAATTATCTTTCATAGATACAGAACTAATTTGTTCATTCATAGTATTGGTACTTATACCCCCTGCACCGTACTCACAAACAGGGTACTTATACATGTGAATAAATTTGTTCATTCATTGTTAATAAATATGTAAATAAAAAATGTAACAGATCTAAGAAATTAAGTATTGAATGCWCTTTTTTAGTTTGTCTTGTTTGATGGCTCATTGGTTATCATCATAGCTCAATGAATGCTGATATTTTGTAAATTCAGGTGATTCTATTAGGCCAACAGGTATAAACTTTAGTAGAACATAACAACAAATAATTATATAAAACCTTGAACAGATCACTATCACCAAGGTAACGTTCAACTCACACCATCATACAAATTAAACAAGTACTACCAATTTAATAGGGTAAGAGCTTTCAAATCACTACACACAAGAGGGGAAACTTCAAAGTATGCATGCAACCACGATAATGGAGCTGAGAAATGAGAAGTTACCTGGCTCACTGAGCAAACGCTGTGWTTCCTGTTGAGATCAAAGAGCCAGAGAGAGAGTGATCAAAACAATCCACAAAAATCCAATAACAAAAATCTTAAGGGAAAAAATGAAGAAGAAAGCGTCTGAACTAAAATCATAGTTCACAAACCCTAAAATACCACACATCTTCATCAACAACAGCATGCGTGTTATCAAATCATAGTTTACAAACCCATATTTCACAGATTAAAACCCCCAAATTAAAACCCCTAATATCGGAACCCTACTCCTCTGAAATTTCAGAACCTACTAAAAATCATCACATARCTATTCAACTAGAAATCAGCACAGAGAAGACGATGATGAGAAGCATGGAGATGACAATAGTGAGGGCGGTGCAGCGACGATTACAGGAGAACGGCGCAGCAACGATTACTGGAGAACGGCGCAGCGACGATTACTGGAGAAGAGCAATGGTCAGTGCAGTGGTGACAATGGCAAAGGTGAGAGTGTCGATGGTGAACGGTGAGCGGTGACTAGCGGTGAGTGGTTGTGGTGACCTGGTCAGCGTAGCGACGTGATGAGTGGTGACTGGCGGTGAATGGTCACTGGGTGGCGACAGTCAACGGCGACGGTGAGAAGGCGAAGGTGATGATGAGTGTCGTAGGRGAAGGTGAGGGTTGTTGAGCAAGAATGGCGAAGGTGACCTGAYGTTGTGCGCGTATTGAAGGCCGTGAGAGGGTTAAGTTGTGCGCGTAAATTGAAGGTGAGGGGGAATTGAAAGGAGATGAAAATTTTCACTAAGTGTTTGAATTTGGCCCAACATACATTAGGCATCACTCTTAAAGCGCATCCAAAACATAATAAATAAGGTAGCGTTTGTTTGTAGAGACACGACAAAACAGGACACTGAGACAAAGACAATAGAGATAAGACATTAAAAATTATGTTTTTGTGTATCGTGTTTGGATACGATGGATAAGACACTAATGTAATGTCAGTATTATGTTTGGATACACATGGACAAGACTTAAATATATATATAAAATGACTAAAAGATGTTAAAATTCAAATTTTTTATTATTAAACTAATTTAATAAATAATGAGAGTACGTAGGAGTACCGACAGTGGAAACTTGAAAAAAATATTTGAAGCAGTCAAAAAATTTAATAAATAAAAATTATATAATAGTATTTATTATTAAAATAAAATTATAAATATAATTATTTTTTTTAAATTTATTATTAATATGTGAATATATGTTAATATTAAACAAAAAAAAATCTGAATTTGATTAATAAAAAATTTTATTTAGGTTAATAAGCCAATTAATTTTAAATACAAAATCAGTTTTAAAAAAAAGAATCCATTTTTAAATGAAAAAATTAATTTTTGCAATAAAAATCTATTTTTATTAGAAAATTAATTTTTTATCTAAAATTTTATTTTCCTTTTCAAAAAATTAATTTTTCTTAAATTATATAAAATCAATTACACAATTTATAATATTTTTTTAGAAAAAAAAAAAAAAAAAAAAAAAAAAACCGCACAAAAAAAAAAACAACAACGCAACAGAGCGGCCCGCGAAAAGCGCAGAACCCAAAGGTCAAAACTTTTACCTTTATAATATTTATCTTTTAAAAGTCTCCAGACTAATTATTTTTGTTATTATTTTTATTACAAATCAAATAATATAATATAAGGTTAAAATGATGTTGAAGTAAGAATGATAAGAAAAAAGAAATTATCCAGTCCAATAAAAATTTTTATAAAAAGGATAGAGTACCTGAGAAAAAAAGAGAAGGAAAAAGAACGTAGAGATAGAAAAAGAGCATGTAGTAAAAAAAGTACTTTCTGAGAACAACGCAAAATAGGAAAAATAAAAAGGGGTAATAGTGGAATAATAAAAAATAGCACCATGGACAAAAAAGAAAAAAATTCATAAAAACAGTCCGTGTCCCTCTTCCAAATCCCGTGTCCATCATTGTCCTTCGTAAAAGAGTGGACACAAAAGTATAAAAAACTGTCCCGGAGACAATATGTTCAGTGTCCATGTCTTTGCTTCCAAACGCTTTTTAAGAATGTGCTGTCCATGTCTCCGTGTCCTGTCTTCGAAAACAAACGCTACCTAAGTTACTCTTTAAAAGCGTTTCCTTTGATACGAAAAGTGAATCCATAGATATCAACCTACGGCTACGTTTTATAAGTGATTTCTATAATACCTAAGGCTACGCTTTTTAAATGATGCCACAATTGTGTATTCTTTTCTCTTATAAAAAGGCAACACGGAGAAAAGCGTAGCCTATTCTATGAATAGGCTACGCTTTTCAATTGTAGCTTAAAATAAGTGTAGCTGAATGGGTATTTTTCTTGTAGTGATTATTCGTCTAAATTAATAATAACAGACGAGTATTATTGACTTAAACTACTTACCAATCTGGTTTTCATCTTCATGAAGATCGTCGACCCACCGGTATACTTGGACGACTTCGGTGAAGCTCGGTTGGTGACGTTCATTAACGAAAATGCTTGAACCCTTCGTCTGTAGCAAAATGGTTGTCCCGCTTCCTCTTGATGTCTACACGGATCCAGCTTCCTCTACTATCCCCGTGATGAAGATCGCTCATCATCTGCTGAAAGTGCTTGGTTGCCCGATGGTCGAAAATCTTGTGGATCAAGATAGAGTGCTCCCGATCCCAAACAAATTTCAAATGCAGATAGTGATTCAACATTACATAATAAAATTAAAATATAGTTTTCATACAGTTAATTAATTAAAAAATTCAAAATCATATCGCCCACTTTTGGATCCATCGGTCTCTGACGTCTGTAGGGACCTGAATGTAGCTCGATCATGCATCGTCGTACATGGATCTGATGACCTGCATGATCTCCTGCGTGCAGGCATTGTTGTCCGAGGCGAACCTATCAATTAAAAACTTAAATTAGAAACACATACAACCTTTACGATTTCAAAATAGATTGCGAATTAAAACGATTAAAATAGACGAGTACTCATGCCTGCATTCCATCGAGTAAAATCCACATCCAGTGCACGGGCAGTGGTGGCAGGGCATCCTCTTGGGGGGCACTCCGGAGGAATCAGCCATCGCGGCGTCTGTCATCGTTGTAGGGGACGTAGCAGTAGGAGCTAGGAGACACATAATTAAGGCTTGAGACCATCATGAATTGCTGGTCAGATGGTGCCGCCAGTGATGTCACAGAGGTCGACAGAGTAGTCGGGATAGAGGGTAATAACTGGACAGTCCTCGGAGATTCGATAGAACCTTGCCCTCAGCCATGACCATGTGACCCACTTGATTGACCTCTGCTATCTATCGTCATGTCTGCAAAAAAAAATATTACTAACACAGATGAAAATACAATTACTTTCATCAACTCTAAACATATATAATTCTAATTTTTCAATTTCACTCAAATAATTTATAAAAATTTTAACAAAGTCTTCCCTATAAAATTCGAATTTCTTCACTATTCAAGAATTTCATCTAATCCAAATATCTATCCATCCACCAAAAAACTTCAATCATTCACTAAACAAATAAAGCATTCAAGGTATTTAATAATATTTCACCAAGTAATAAAATTCTTTGAATATAATGAAACAAGGCTATATATACTCAATGATTTGCCCTTAATTAAATAACCTCTTTAGGTATATATATATATAATTTCTTAACCACCAAAGAAAAGATTCTCATGAAGGAATATATTCAAATCCATACAGTCACTAGTCACTGGTATACAAACAACTTATTCACCTCATATTTTTCATGACTATGTTATTTAATAATTAAATTCAATTAAATTGGTGTAATAATATATTGATACAATAAAACCAGTTGAAAAAGAAAAAAGATGTATAAAAGAAGTGAAAAGACTTGATTAAATTTAACTACAAAAATAACTTATTCATCTCATATTTTTCATGACTAATTAAGTTATTTTAATAATTAAATTCAATTAAATTAATGTAATAATATATTGATACAATAAAACTAGTTGAAAAAGAAAAAGATGTATAAAAAGAAAACTCAGGATTCGGTGGTCCCAGAACGTTTGGACTATTAAATAGTCCACTTTTAATTATATAAAATGTAATGATATGATGCAAAAAAAAAATTTTTAAATTTTTTACTACAAAATAAAAAAAAATATTTTTTATTTTTTAGACATATATCTATTTTTTTAGCTATACATTTTAATTTATATAAAAAATAATGACAATTAAATGTATAAAAAATATTAATTATAAAAAAATATAAATTTAATAAACATGTCCCGACAAATTGAAATAAAATAAAGACTTTTATATTATGATTCATTAATTATAATCACATATATTTACTTCAAGATTTATACTTCAAAAATTCAGTATATTAATATTTTATATTTTTATTTTTTTATTTTTAGACTATCAATTTTTCTCTAAATAATAATGACAATGCTTTAAAAAAATAAACATAATTAAATGATCTTAAAATTATATAAAATTTTTAAAATAACAATAAAATATATAATTACTTAAAAAATATTTTTTTTTTTTTTTGTTTATTTTAATAAAAGTAACATAATAATAAAATAAAATAAAAAATTAATAAATAATTTAATATTTATATAATTAATAATATGACAAAATAAATATATAAAAAAATAATATAAATTGTAACTGATTTGATTTAATAATTTAAAAAATAAAATAACCTTATAGAAATATGTCAATCTAAATAATATAGATTGAAGATAAAAAAATATAACTAAATTATATAATACAACATAATATTCCTAAAAATTTATTTTATAGGCAGATCTAATATTCAAGTAATTTATCATCATCTGTGGTATAATCTATTTAACAATTACTTAAACGTTGTTTTTATGAAAAATTGCATTATTTATTTAAAAAAATATTTATCCATTATTATAATTTAAATAGAAATAAAAATAATAAATATTAAACCAATTATTTCTTTTAATAATTACTCAGTCATAAATATCCATCTAGAACATGAGATTTAAGAGCATACAAAATAAATATAATACTTACAACTTTTATACTCCACGATAAGATGATTATTACAAGTCTTTTTAGCATAAATTAAATAGAACAACATATAATAATAAAAAAACAATCAAATCCAAAAAATTATAGAACACATGTCATACACTACGACAGTTAGTATTGAGAAAGCTTTAAACTATTTTTTTTTTTATTGAATAAATTACTATTTGTACCCATAAAAAGATACAGATGCTGACAAATATACCCATATAATCAATTGTCTATTTTATTCTAAAATTTATTATTTAATGATTAATAAAGTAATCAAATTAATTAATTAGTATACACAATAAATTTTGTTTAATAAATTAAAAGAATTAATTAAAAAAATATTAACAGAATGTTAAAATAAATGAATTAGGAAAATATTACCAAATCAAATTGATATAAATGATAATAAATTATATAATATTTAAATATTTAATCAAATCAATTAGTTGATATAGTTAGTTATTGTAATAATTGTATTTAATGAGTTAAAAAATAAACGGGAAACACTCTCAAAAGCATGCCACGTCAACTCAATCATTAAGTGCAGAAATCCGATTTTTATATAATAGAATGATAATAGATAATTGATAAAATAATAATTTATAAAATAAAAAAAAAATTTTTATAATTAAATAAATATATGGGGTTAATTTGTAATTAAAATTATAAAAAAAAAAAAAAAAAAAAAAAATTTAAAAAAACTTAAAAAAACATGTTTTATTATGGGACT
>QBTX01002643.1:0-16742 GCA_003063285.2 Arachis monticola | reverse complement strand
TGTATCCTTGGAGTTCTTGTTTGCAAGTATGTAGAATTCAGATGGGATCAGTTGATGAACTTCTATCTTCTTCCCAACATAATTTGCAATGGATCAATCATTTGCTCTTCTTAATATTGACTTCAGAAACGGTTGCTAGTGAGGCAGTATGAACGCCCACATGAAGTCCAGCCATCCTCTGGCAGCTGGTTGAGATCTTCTCTCTGCAATTGATTGGGGCACCCTTCGTGCTGTGGTCACCTGGCTTCAGGGATAGCATATATCCTTTAGAAATCTATCCAGGCCGCTTGTTTGTTCTCATCATTCTCTCTGAATTGACAGGGCAGTCTGGTCATCTTCAGCTGATGTTAGCTTAAAAGATCCCCTGATTTGTCAGGGTGGATTGAACAATCGTTTCCTCTGACCCACAGTCCTGATAGTCATAGAGGGCAGCTTCCAGATATTCTCTGCCTGTCTGTCTTGCCACGATTAGCGTAGAATTCTTGAACCATATTCCCTTCCCAGTTTCGTTTCAGATTAAGCTAGGACTTCCAGCCCCTGTTCGAATCTTGCTCTTGGACTCGTCAGATACGTTCGTCTTTCTTCAGATCGAACTTTGACTTTCCGGGATCACAGATCTTAGACCCATTATTTGTGTCAGTAATGGTCTGAATGTTCTGTTGTAAGAACCTCCCTTGATTCCAAAGTGGTTTTGGGATACTCTCTTTCTTGCCTCTTGGAGTGGGGTGTCTTTCCTTTAGGAGCCATGATCTTAGTGGGTATGGTTTAGTATCACGGATAAACACACCAAACTTAGAGGTTTAGCTTGTCCTCAAGAACAAGAACAGAAAGAAAGGGATAGAAGGAGAGCTAGCTGTTAGAATGGTGATGAGAGGAAGGAGGACCGAATGGGTTTTAAAAGGGAGGGGGAATTTTCGAAATAGGCGAGAAAGATAAGACTAGAAAGAGATATATTTAGAAAAAAAAGAATTTTATAAATTGTAAGAAAAGATATAATTTAAAATTGAAAAGATATGAAAGATATTTTGAAAAAGATAAAATAAAGATTTTTGAAAAAGTAATATGGAGAGTTTAAAAAGATATTTGATAGTTGAAAAGATATTTAATGAATAATTTTTAACTTGAAAAAGATGGTTTGAAATTTGAAAAGAGTTGATATTAGATGAAAAAAAAGGGATAAAAAAAAAAAAAAAAAAAATAATTTGATAATTTTTAAAGAGGTTTTTAGAAATTAAGGGATGTTTAGAAATCAAGGGGGTAATGTTATAAAAAAAAGCAAGATCATGAATTAAAACATGAAAATTAAGTTAAAATGAAAAAAATGGAGAAAACGAATTTTACCCCTTCCCCACCTCCTGGCGTTGGAAACACCCAAACGCTGCATGTTTTTGGGCGTCAACGTCCCAACTGCTGCTTCTCCTGGGGCGTTCAACGCCAGCTGTTGTTGCTTTTGGCATTTGAACTTGCCAGGAGACTCCTGGTTACTTGGGCTTTTTCTGAACGCCAGGAAGCTGTAAATCTGGCTGTTAAACGCTCCGAAGGAGCTTCTTTCTGGTGTTCAACGCCCAGAAGATGCTTTTTTTTGGGGTTTAACACCCAGATGGCTATCGCTTACTGGGGCGTTTCAACGCCCCGTGGATGCTCTCTTTTTGGCGATTGAACGCCCAAACAGACTTTTACTGGCGTTTTTCTGCCAGTGAGCTCTTTTTCTGTTTTTGGTGCCAGAAACCTTCTTAATTATCCTGTAGAAACTTTATACAATTGACTTTATCTACTAGTATCCATGAACTTTATTAAACAAATTAAAACTAAGAATAAGGCAAAAGTTCTTAGAGGATTGATTGCCCATGGCTGGGTTTGCCTTCCAGCAAGGCTTCTTTATTGTCTTTAGCTGGATCCTTTGCTGAGTTTTTTAATCTAGCCTCAGGCTTGAGCATTCTCTTGCCTCAACATTGCCTTCAAGATAGTGCTTGATTTCTGCCCATTAAAACAATGGAACTTCTTTCAGAATCAATATCTTGGAGCTCACATATCCATACTGGTGGACACTTGTAATCACATTGTACCTTCTCACCGGGACTTCAGTTTTCCGGAGAATAGCCTGAGCCTAGAGTTGAAACAACAAGACCTTTCTGTCCTGGTTCCAAAGATTCTAGATGACAGCTTTCAGTCATGCCACCTTTTTTATTTCTCTTTGTAAAAGGTTGGCATTTTCGGAAAGCATTGATCTGAATACTC
The DNA here is from genome assembly GCA_003063285.2 of Arachis monticola. Classification (NCBI taxonomy): domain Eukaryota; kingdom Viridiplantae; phylum Streptophyta; class Magnoliopsida; order Fabales; family Fabaceae; genus Arachis; species Arachis monticola. Next base: position 14,504 of record QBTX01002643.1, on the reverse strand, counting down.
TAGCTCATTCAGCTGGAATCAATCTTTTCTCTCCAGCTAAGTTGCATCAAAGTTAGAAGTCTGGTTGCCCAGTAGGCTTTTGTTCCAGTTCCACGGGCAGGTGACAAGCTTTACCATACACAAGTTGGGATGGAAGAGGTTGATGAGTATTTTTGTGTGAAAATAATTTTTTTTTACCTTTTCAAAACACACAAATCTAACCGGCAAGTTCCGGGTCGGTATCAAGTATTAAAAAACTTCAACGGGAGTTGAGGTTCGATACCCCACAGGATTGAAGGATTGACAATTTTTAGTCTAGTGGGTTAATTTAGTCAAGCGAATCAAGATTTGGGTTGAGTATTATTTGTGATTTTGTAAATTTAAAATCAAAAATAAAAAAAAAAGTAAAAAAACAGGAATTAAAATGCTGAATCTAAAGACCGAAATTAAATAGCAGAAACCTTAGAATGCAAGAAATGTAAATGCAGAATCTAAAGTGCAAGAAATGTAAAACGGCTGAATGAATAAAGGGAACTTGGGGGATTAGATTTGCAGAATTAAACAAAGTAAAAGTAAATTGGCATCAAGCAGAGAATAGAAGAAGGTTTGGGTTAGATTGCGGATCTTGAAGCAGAAAAGTAACTGAACATAGAAAACAGTTAAACAGAAAATAGTAAAATTTAGGAAATTAGATCTCCAGGACCCAGAGACTAGAAAACCAAAGTCTAGATCCAAATGCCTTTCCTAGATCCAACAAGAATTGTAATGGAAATTCAAAGAAAGTGGATGAAGACATTAACAGAATTGAAATCCAATCAAGCAGGTAATTAAGCCAGTTGAGACCAAGGTTGAGATTGAAACAGAATATTCTTCCATTTCTCCAACCAAAATCTAAGGACAATTGTAATTGAAAATTGAAAGCAATAAAACATAGAATGGAGAATGATTCTCAAAACATTAATAAACCCCAAGACAAAAGAAATTAAAGATCACTCAATATCCAAAGCTTCTCCGGAAAGACTATTATGAAAATTCCAAAAAGAAAGTCCCCAAGAACTAGAATTCTATTCCTATTTATCCACTTTCTTCCAATGATCTTCAAGCTTGAGTTGGGCCTTTGCCCTTGGTGGAATTGTGGTTGAAAGGGGCCTCTGGTTTGATTGCATCATGGAGTTTGAAGAGGAACCAAAACGAACCAATTTAAGTCCATTTGAAGAAAGTGTATAAATAGATTTAGAATTTCAAGTTCTTGGGGGAGCTTTCTTTGTGAATTTTCATTAATATCCTTCGGAGAGCTTTGGATATGAGTGATCTTTAATTCTTGTTCTTTGGGGAAAGGAGGAATTCACTTCTCTTCCTCTCAGTTGTTATTTGCTTTCAAATTCTCAATTACAATTGTTCTTAGATTTTTGGGGTTGTGAGAATTGAAGAAATTCTGTTTCCATTCAACCTTTGATTCTCACGCTTTATTTACTGCTTGTAGTGGTTATTTCAATTTCTGTATAATTGGCTCTTCATCCCACTTTCTTTGAATTTCAATTACAATTGTCCTTTTGGATCTGAGGGAAGGGCATTGAGATCTAGAACTTGGTTTTCTGAGTGTCTCGGGTCCTGAGATCTAATTTTCCCAATTTTACATTGCTGTTTACTGTTTTCATGTTCATTTACTATTTCTGCTTTCAAGATCCAATCTGACCCACACCTTGCTTCTACTTCTCTGGCTTGATGCCAATTTACTTTTCCTTGCATTTAAATTCTGCAAATCCATCCCCAATTCCTTTCAAATTCAGGAAAAAAAAATTTTACATTTCTTTGCACTTATAATGATTCTGCTATTTACATTTCTGTGCATTCTAAGTTTCTGACTATATTAAATTTCGTGTAGTCGTTAAGAGATTCGAGCATTTTAATTCCCTGTTCTCTTACTTCAATGAAATTTAATATTCTGCAAATCACAAAATACTCAACCAAATCTTGATTCGCCTTGAATAAATAACCACAAGCTAAAAATGTGCTATCCTTTCAATCCCTGTGGGATCGAATCTCACTCCCGTGAGTTTTTTAATTACTTGATAGACCCGTAATTGCCTTTTTTTTTGTTAGATTTGTGTGTTTTGGAGGAAATTTATTTTTCACCAAAATTACTCATCACCTCTCCATACCAACTTGTGTATTGGTAAGGCTTGTCACCTGCCCGGGAACTGGAACATAATGCTTACTGGGCAACCAGATTCCTAACTTTGATACCAAATTAGCTGAGAGAAAAGATTGCTCACAGCTGACTGAGCTAGAGAATTTCAGATGTCACTGCCTTTTCGAAAAATGCCAAGCTTTACAAAGACGAAATAAAAAAGGTGGCATGCCAGAAAGCTGTCATCTAGAATCTTTAACCAGGACAAAGTTCTGTTGTTTTAACTCTAAAGGCTCAAGCTTATTTCCCAGGAAGCTAAAATCCCGAGTGGAAGGACATATGTGATTACAAGTGAATCACCATATGGTATGTGGAGCTTCAGATATTGATTCTGTAAACAGTTCATTGGTAATGGACAGAGATATAAGCACTATCTTGAAGGCAATCGTTGAGCAAGAGTGCTCAGGTGAGGCTAGATCTAAAACTCTCAGGTCCAGCTAAAGACAATAAAGAAGCGTTGGTGGGAGCACCCAGCCATGGGCATCACTTCCCTCTAAAGATATTTTGCCTTATTTCTTGATTACTTGTTTATATAAAGTTCATTGACTACGTTAAGGATAAAAGAGTCAATTGTAAGTATTACAGTATTAGCAGCAAGGATTCGCACACAAAACAGAGAAAAAGAGCTTCAACTGGCAAAAAAACGCCAGTAAAAGTTGTTGTGGTGTTGTCAACGCCCAAAAGAAGCATCCACTGGGCGTTGAACCAGTAAGGGATAGCCAATCTGGTGTGTTAAACGCCAAAAAAGAGAGCATCTTCTGGGCGGTCTGAACACCAGAAAGAAGGCTTCCTTCTGGGCGTACGATTGTGATTGTACAGACGTCCTGGGCGTTCAGGAAAGAATGCCCAGTGAAAAGGATGTTCCTGGGTGTGCATGTGTCAGCAAAATAGTAATGTCAAGCAGCTGGGCGTTGAAGCCCAGAGAGAAAGCTAGCATTGGGCGTGACCGCCCAAAAAATGGCAGCGTTTTGGGTGTTTCAAAGCGCCGGATGGGTGGGGAGGAGGTAAATTCGTTTTTTCTTCATATTTTTCATTTTTAATCTTAATTTTCATGTTTTATTCATGATTTCTTGCATAACATGTTACAAACCCTGATTCCTAAAATGTCCCTAGATTTAAAAATCCCTCTTAAAATATAAAAAAAATCAAAAATTACTAATCCATAACAAAATCCCTTTTTTTCAATCTAATTCAACTCCGTTTCACAAAATTTTCAAAACAAATTTTTTCTATTCTTTTCATTCAAATAATTTTTCAACAAGTCAAAAAAATATCTTTTCAAATCTCCATATTATCTTTTTCAAAATCCCAATTTTACTTTTTCAAAATAAAAATTTATATTCAATTCTTAAATTATTATCTTTCTTTAAAAATCAACTATCTTTTTTTTCTAAATCATTATCTTCTATCTTATGCTTTTCTCCTATTTTCGAAAACCCCCCCCTCCCTTTTAAAACCCATTCGGCCTCCTTCCTCGTCATCCCCATTTCTACACCTAGCTCTCGCTTCTATCCCATTTCCTTTCTGTTCTTTTGCTTGAGGACAAGCAAACCTTCTAAGTTTGGTGTGTTTATCCGTGTCACAAACCATACCCACTAAGATTCATGGCTCCTAAAGGAAACAACCCACTCCAAGAGGCAAAGAAAGAGAGTTATTCGAAAAGACTTTGGAATCAAGGAGTTCTTAACACAAGAACATTCAAACCATTACTACAAAATAATGGGGTCTAAGATCAAGTGATCCCGGAATGTCAAGTTCGTTCTGAAAGAAGATGGAATATCCAGAGATCCAACGAGCAGATCGACACAGGAACTGGGAATGTCCTAGCTCAATCCTGCAACGAAACTGGGAGAAATGGTTCAAGACTTTCTACGCTAATCTGTGGCAAACAGACAGGCAGAAAATACTCTGGAGCTTGCCTCTCTATGACTACAGGACTCTGGCAGAGGAGAATATTGTTCAACTTCACCCTGACAAATCAGGGGAGATCTTTAGCTTTACCTCAGGCTGAAAGGATGACCCAGACTCCTTCAATAAGGAGAATGATGAGAACAAACAAGGGCCTGGATAATATTCTAGGGACATATGCCCCCTGGGAGCCAGGTGGACCACCAGCAGAAGGGTGCCCCAAGTCAAACTCAAGAGAGAAGATTCAAACCAGTCGCCAGAGGATGTTAGACTTCATAGGCGTTCTATTACTCCCTACTAGTCAACCGTTCTGAAGCCAATATTAGAAAGCAGTGATGATCCACTTGCCTCAATTAATGTGATGGAAGAGAGTAGAAGTTCATCAACTGATCCCATCTGAATTCTACATACTTACCAACAAGAACTCCAAGGATGCCAGGGTGGCTATCCAAGCCTGATCTCTCACCTGCTCTGCAAAGATGCTGGAAGTAAAGATGCGGAAATAGAGTATTATCATCAGTGGAGCAATCAATCACCCAAATTCCAACAATGGAAAATAACCAGATGCAGGATGAACCTCATCAAGAGGAGGGCGCAAGAATTCCTACGATAACTCCCTCAATTTGAATACATGGAGCATCTTGAGGCATCTGTCACTAAGTTGCAAGAAACTATGGACCAATTGAAGGAAGAACAGCAAAACAAAACAGCATGCTTTGCAAACTTCAAATGGAAGCAAGAAGAGCAAGGCTGAACTGATAAAGGAACTAAAGCGCTCAGAAACTATCTCTTGAAGGGCCAAGCACCCCCTAGATAAAGGACATCCGACTTCCCAAAGTCAAGGTTGTTGATGAATTCTGATCTTAACCTATAACCCTGTTTGATAAACTTTTTTTCTATTTATTTGTTTCCCTTGGAGTCTTATGATTTTTTTTTTTTTTAGTATTTAGTATTTTGATTTTATCCCCAATTTTTTTTTTATTTTATTTTTCTCAGTCACATGCTAAAATGAAAAAAAAAAAAAAGAAAAAAAAAAAAATTTTAAACAAGAGAATAATTTTTGTGAGATTTATAATAATAAAAAAATTCTAATTGATTTGCATGTTGGTGGGCAATTGCTTCTGCCTTCTGAATGAATCCTTGAACATGTGCATATTGTCTTTGGAATATTGATTTCCTGTGATGTTAAATATTGATTGGCTCTTGAAAGAATGATAAACATTGAGAACATGTATTGGTAATCTGAAAAATCATAAAAATGATTGAAGGAAAAAAAAAAAACAAAAAAAAAAAAGCTTGCAAAAAAAAAAAGCAAGCAGGAAAAAAAAAAAAAAAAGCAAAACTTAAAAACCAAAAAGGGCTAAAAAATAAAAAGGATCAAAGGCTTTGAGCATCAGTGGATAGGAGGCCTAAGGAAATCAATCATGGTCTAAGCGGCTAAACCAGCTGTTCACCTAACCATGTGCATGGCGAAACAACGTGAAGGTGAATCAGTAAGGTGAAAAACATTAGAGAAACTGACGGTATAATAGCAGGATCCAAAAGACAAGAGAAAAAAAAAAGTTGTGCATAAAGAACCCGCCTGGACACCCTTCTTTAATTGGGGCTTTAGCCAAAGCTGACAGTCACAATCTAAAAAGGTTCACCCAATTATGTTGCTGTGGCATTTATTGTATTCCGGTGGTAATACTGGAAAACAAAGTGCTTAGGGCCCTGCCAAGACTCAAAAAGTAGCCTGTGTTCAAGAATCAATCATATCTGACTTGGAGAATCAATAACCACTATCTGAATTTTAAGTTCCTATTAGAATGCTAATCATTCTGATGCTTCAATGGAATGAAGTGAGATGCCAAACTGTTCAGAAGCAAAGCTACTGGCCCTGCTCATTTAAAATTAGCATCTGAGCTTCACTCAAAAACACTGAGATATTTATTACTTTAATAATAAAATACATTTGTATTCTATGTATTTATACTAGTTGCTTGAGGACAAGCAACAGTTTAAGTTTGGTGTTGTGATGAGGATAAATTTTAGGAAACCCCGCTTTTTTGGGGTTAATATTGATTTATGAGTTTTTAGTATATGTTAGTTAGTTTAGTTTTACTTTTCATTTTTTTTTAGGCTATAAATTTTATGTCTCTAGCTTTACTATGAAGTTTGTTGAGTTTTTCGTTGTAATTTCAGGTATTCTTCTGGCTAAATTGAGGGAGCTGTTACGCAAAAATCTGATTTCAGGCTGAAAAGGACTGTGATGTGTTGGATCCTGACTTCCCTGCACTCAGAATGGAAATTTCTGGAGCTACAGAGAGTCCAATTGATGCGCTTCAAATATGCTAGTTGGAAAGTAGAAGCATCAGGATTTTTCAGAAATATATAAATGTTATATTTTGTCAAATGATGAACGACATAAACTGGCGTTCAACGCCGAGTTCCATGTTGCAGCCTGGCATCCAGCGCCAGAAAAAACGTTACAAGTTGGAGTTCAATGCCAGAATACCACGTTACAGACCTGGTGTTGAATGCCCAAAACAGGCCCAGGCACGTGAGAAGACTAAGTCTCAGCCCCAGCACACACCACAAGGTGCGGCCCCAGAAGTGGATTTCTGGCACTATCTATCATAGTTTACTCATTTCCTGTAAACCTTAGGTTACTAGTTTTAGTATTTTAAACAACTTTTAGCAGACTTATTTTGTATCTCATTGACATTTAATAGATCATGAACTTGTGTAAATCTCTTGACGGCATGAGTTCTAAACTCGCATTTGTTGGGGGTGAGAGCTCTGCTGTGTCCTGATGATTAATGCATCATATTTCTATATGTTCTATTCAAACATGATGCTGTTCCGTATGCTAAGAGTTATCCATTCAGCAACTTCAAACATGAATTGATAACGGTGACAATCATCATTCATTTATCCCACGACGCGTGCCTAACAACCACTTCTGTTCACCGTAGAATGAATGGAATATCTCTTGGATCTTTTAATCAGAACTTTTCGTGGTGTAAGCTACAATGATGGCAGCAGTTCAAGAGGATCCGGAAACGTGTCTAAACCTTGTCTGTGGTATTCGAGTTAGGATTCGAGGTTGAATGACTGTGACAAGGTTCAAACGTCGGAGTGCTGGGCGTAGTGAGCAGACGCAAAAGGATGTAATCCCTTTCCGGTACAGTCGAGAACCTAAGATGATTTGCCGTGCAGTGACAGCGCACCTAGACCCTTTCACTGGAAGGATGGATGGTAGCCATTGACACGGGATCACCAACACACAAGCTGCCATAGAAGAGGACGTGCCGTGCGTGATCACGAAAACAGAGGAAAGCGGAATTTTCAGAGACAAAGCATCTCCAAAACTCAACATATTCTCCATTCATTGCTATACAGTATAATTTGCATGTTCTGACCCTTTATTCCTTGCAATTCAAATTTAGATAAGTGATTATTTATTGTTTTTCCTGACTAAGAGTTACAAGATAACCATAGATTGCTTCAAAGCCAACAATCTCCGTGGGATCGACACCTACTCCCGTAAGGTTGATTACCTTTGACGGACCCAAGTGCACTTGCTGGTTAGTTGTAGCGAATGTATAGATGTTGTCAGATTTCAATTTCGTGCACCATCACGCCACCTTCTAAGTGATTAAAGAAAGCTAACCGCATTGACGAGGCGGAGAAGGAAGTTTCGGCGAACGACTCCGCGAGATTCACTTACCACTATTGTGAGCGAGTTGTTCCCAATCTTGTGTCGATAGACAACTTACCAAAATGAGCACATCCTACCTCTTCCGAGACACTTGTTTTAATATTGTGGTGCACTGCATTGAGAGGCGGCATTAGGGATTCTTGAATCGGAGGCCGCCCAAAGTTAACCTCTCCTGGGTTAGTTAAATTCTACCCCAATTATCACTACGCCTACCCTTCAATCAGTTTATATGCGCCGAAATCACGTTCTAATATCGGAGGATGCTATTCAGCGACACTTGTTTTACCATGTCCAGATGGGATGGATGTTATCAAGAAGCACAACTTGAGCGCAAGAGATCAATTTGACTGGGATCCTGTCCAGGGTTATTGCTCAACGCCAGAAGCCAATGGATCCATGGGAAAAGCAGGACTCAACCCAAAGTGGGGCATCTCAGTCATGCACTCACTATGGAGGCTCGAGTGATGGGAACAGATCATGTCCTCACTATGTATTGCCAAGCACTCTGAGTCTACCATCTACTGCAGATATGGCCTTCTTGTTTGGTGTATTCTAAACTTGAGAAACCTCTCAATATTCCATGACTCCTCCGACAATCTTTGGGCCAAGTTCAAACAGTAGGCAACCTCCCATTTCTGGTTCTTGGTTATGGACTAAGGGTATCTACGCTGGTTCCCATGAGGGTTAGGGATGTGAAGACATGATTCTTAAGGGACGACGAAATTGTCCCAATAGAAAGTGATATAGACCTTAATGGTGACCACCTGCGAGCTGGAATAAAGACCATCTTTGGAAGCTTCCATCATCTTCGCCCCAATCATCGTCAACACCATATGCACCACAACAATCCGCCCACCAGTTGTTACTTGAACTCATCGAGAAGGTAGACCGGCAAGCGCGGAGGGATGGATTGAGAGATGAGCGACGCAACAGGTGCCGCTGATGACTACTAAAAAGCTCATTGGTGTTCTAACCCGCCCTATGAGGAACCCAACACCTCGGACTCCACTTCCGACTAAATGGGCGATTGCAAGCGATCAAAGAGATAGACATGGAGGCGCCCTGGTCCTCCATCGTTGCAAGTGAAAGTGGCAATCCCGAACCCACTTTGTGGATCACTGGATGCACGGAGGACCGTGCCACAGCTTATAAGTGTGGAGAGGTCGATGATCGACTTCCGTAGGTAATTAACTTCTCTTGCCAACACCCTATAGTTGCTAGTTTTTTTAGTTAGTCATAGCTTGCTTTTTGTAGTTAGTATATTCGCATAAGAGTTGCTTGTAAAATTTACCTCTAGAGTTTGAAAGATATTCAATCAATCTTGTAGGACTACATTGTTGAAAATGATGATTCCTTTTTCAAAGAATTTTTTTTTTTTTTTTTTTTTTTTCTTTTTAGTCAACAAAATTTTTGTGAACTTGCTTAGAAGAAATTATTTATAGAAAACACAGAGTCTAGAGCTAGAACACACAACCTTAGTGAGATTTTGGGCCTATTTGATTAGTTGCATCTTATCAACCCAAATATATTTTTACTTGGTGTTGTGTTGTTCTCTCTAAGGGATTGTAGATCTTTGTCTTCTTAGATTCTATATTTCCATGTTTGTGTATATGAATTGCATTTATGTTATTGAGGCCTTTATTTACATAAGCTCACCAAAAATATGTGATTAAAGGTAATGAATGCACGAACAGTGGCTCAACTATCTTTTTCACATTTCACAGAAATATTACAAATACCTAATTCCCAAACCAAACCGTGTCCCCACACCCGATTTCTCCCCACACTTAGATATACTACTCTCACTAGTCTAAGCTAATCAAGGATTCAAAAATTTGAAAGAACATTCATTCATTTTCCGCTTAGAGTTAGTGACAATGTAGCTAAAAACAGAGAACAAATGGGATAAAATAGGGCTCAACATTGGTTTGGCAAAGGCATGATGAAAGGGTAAAAGCTATTTGGGTATGTGAGCTTAGTGAAAAAAAGGCCTCAATCACATAAAATGCATTAAAATATTCAAAACAAAGAAAATTAGAAAACCAAAAAGATAAAAAAAAAAAAAAAAACACAATAGAAGGAACAACAAATACCAAGACAAAATTATTGATTGAAAACGATACAACAGAATCAAATGCCCAAAATCTCACCAGCTTGTATTTGGATTGTTCTAGCTCAAGACTGTATTCCAAAAATAAATTTCTTCAACCAAGTACAAAAATGTGATTCGATTATCAGGATTGCCCTTAAAAAAAAAAAAAAAATAATTGAAAGAAATCATCACTTCAACCCAAGTGTCCTAACAAGATGGATAGAATATCTACAAACTCTAGAGGTATTTAACAAGCAACTATTTATGCGAACAAAATAACTACAAAAGCAAAGCATATACTAACTAAAAAAAAAGGTTGGGAAAGAGATTGATTACCTACGAAAGTCGATCACACCTCAACCCACACTTAAACTTGGCAACGGCCCTCCGTGCCATTAGTGATCCGCAAAGTGGGTCCGGATCGCCACTTCCAATGGCCAAAAGATGGTAGGACAGCAGCACCTCCATGTCCACCTCTTGATCGCTTGCATCGCCATCAGTGGAAGTGAGTTCCGAGGGTGTCGGGTCTCCTCCATAGAGCGGGTGAGAACACCCAATGAGCTTTTTTCAAGTTTAATAGCAGCGTTTATTGCGTCGCATCAATCTGCTCAATTCCTCCGGCCTTGCCGGTCTACCTTCTCAATGAAGATCAAGTAACACTTGGTATGGGCAGATGTTGTGTTGTGCTGTGGTCTCGATGATGTGGGGCGAAAGATGATGGAGCTTCCAAAGACGAGTCCTCATTCCGGCTCACAGGTGGCACTTAAGGCCTAATATATTTTCCATTCAGGACAATTTCGTCGTCCCTTAGAATCATTGTCTTCACATCCCTAACCTCATAAGGAACCCCAGCCGTAGATACCAAGTCTGTAACCAAAGCAGTGAAATGAGATAGGCTGGCCCACTATTTGCACTCGCACCCATAGCTTGTCGGAGGAGTCGGAATGTTGAGAGGTTCTCAGTTTTTAAAATACACACCAAACAAGAATGCCATATCCGCACTAATGGTAGACTCATGAGTGCTTGCAACTATAGTGGACAGTGATCTGTTTCCCACAGCTCGAGCCTCTATAGTGAGTGCATGCACTGAGATTCATTTGGGTTGAGTCTTACTTCTCCCGTGGATCCACTGGCTTCCGGATTGAGCAATGACTCTAAGGACTGAATACCAGTCAAAATTGTATCTCTTGCGCTCAAATTTGTCCCTGATGATAAGCATCTATCCCATTCTGGACTTGGTAAAACTCAAGTATTTTGCTGATTAGCGTCCCTCCGATATCGGCATTGCTTTCGACGGCATATAAATGATTAATGGTAGGGTGTTGATAATTGGCGTTAGAATTTAACTACCCAGGAGAGGTTAACTTCTCGCGGCCTCCGATTTAAGAATCCCCAATGCCGTCTCTCAATCGAGGTTTTCTGGAAGAAGTTAGGAGGTGCTCATGTGTGGTAGTTTCTATCGATCTAAGGTGGGTAACATCTGCTACACTAATGCCGGTTAAGTGAATCTCGCCAAAGTCAACTTCGCATGGGGAACTTCCTCTCCGCCTCGTCAATGCGGCTAGATTTCTTCAACCCTTAGAAGGTAGTGACTTTTGAGGAAGTTTGCGCCTTAGTGGACGCTCTTTTAGTTGCCACTTTTTGTAGGTGTCTTTTTAGAGACCTTTTCCCTTTCTTTTAGTAACTAAAAAAAAAAAAGAAAGAAAAAGAGGAAATATATTAAACTCAAAGAAGATAAACATAGGAATTAAAAAAATGCACGTGATGCAATTTAATGCCAAAAAAAAGATTTACAGTGTCTGAGTGTCAACGAAAACCATGGAAACTAAGCTCAATGCAGACGGAGCGCACAGTGTTTGAAAAAGAGCACTAAGTTGGAAGAAAAGACTTCAAAAATGAACCAAGGTGTTCATTGGGTCTTTTACACAAACAGCTTGGCGTGCAATTATAAAAACAACGAAGCAAGTTGAAGAAGTCCATGTGTGTAATAACCCCAAAATAAATCCAACTACCATAGCAACTCTCACATATGATAACAAGTCAAGAGATATCCAAAATAAATCCACCAAATTCAAATGTAAATTGAAATTACACACCCTATGCAAGAAGATAAGAGGTAAGAAAAGTAACCAAGTGTAACTAAAAACAACAAAATCTAAGATTTCATTTGAAAAATGAGATTATTCGAAATGCAATAAACAAAGAAAGTTTATAAAAAGCAAAAAGAGAATAAGAAATAAGACCTTGAAAAGAAGGAAAATGAAGCGTGAGATGCAAGTGAGAATGGGAAAGGAGGAAGAGAAGAGAGAAAAAAGGGAGGAGATAGGACCGTCGGAGGTGGTGGTGTCGGTAGTTGGTTGGTAGCGGTGTTGGAGTGGAGAAGAGATGGCAAGGAGCAGGGAAAGAAAGAAAGAAAGAATGAAGAAAGAAGATGAAATGAGGAAGAACAGAGCGCGTGCCTGTAAGTTGAATCGGCCCTGTGATGCGGTGCGCTAGTGGATGACGCGCACGCGTGGGAATTTAGAAAAGGGAAGGTGACGCGTACGTGATAGAGATTTTTCTACTTCTCTTCACAACATTACCTTATTCGTTATAGAATACTCTTTGTTTTTGTTTTAACCTGCGCAGCAGCATTTCATGAAACCAGTGCGAACGCATATGCATCGCCATGCACACGCGTGGGTAGCGGGAAAAAAATGGATGACGCATGCGAGTGGGTTGTGCGTCTCGCACCCCATCCACATTGTCCCAGCAAAAGTCTATTTTGGAACCAGCGGCAGCACCCTCCCCGCACCATTCTGGATTTATGTGGTGTTTTCCGGGGTCACGCGTAGCGCATGGATATCCTTTTTTATTTAAGAAAAGACAATTAAAGCACATACAAGAAGTCTATGCAATCTAACAAAACACTTAGAACACCTAAAATTCAATGATACTACTCAAACTAAAACAGTCTTCAATGTATAAACTTCATAAAAGACAACAAAATTCAAAAGATCTAAAAAAAACTCAAAGTAAATTCAACTAAAGAAAGGAGAATAAATATAAACATGCTTGAACAAGGAAGTCATACATTAGTAGGTGTTCCTAAGCAGCACTTATTTTCTAAACATCCTTAAGTTGGCATGGTCGATGAGCTTTCAAATCCTCTTCATGGCCGGATCTTTCAAGAAAAAACGATTTTTACTCTTTGGTTCTATTCATCATTCAGACCATGATAGAGTTTCAAACGGGGGCCATTGACCTTGAAGAGATAGGGCTTGATAGGGTGACTCAAGTTGCAACTCCATACGGATTCACTATACTCCACCACATGTGGTCCATCCCACTCTGACTCAGGTTTGCCCGGCATTAATCTCAACCTTGAGTTATAGAGAATGGACTCGCTCCCAACTCTAACTCCTCTCCTCTTGATCTTCTTGTCATGTACCGCAGGATGCCAGGTTGGCTTATCCAAGCCTAATCTCTATGCTCTGCAAAGATGCTGGAGTAAAGATSGGAATAACAGAGTATATCTCAGTGGAGCAATCAATCACCAAAATCACAATGGAAAAATAACAAATGCAGGATGACCCCATCAAGAGGAGGGCGCAAGAATTCCTACGATAACTCCCTCAATTTGAATACTGGGAGCATCTTGAGGCATCTGTCACTAAGTTGCAAGAAACTATGGACCAATTGAAGGAAGAACAGCAAAATCAAAACAGCATGCTTTGCAAACTACTCAGAGAGCAAGAGATGCAAGGGCGTGAATTAAGAGAACTAAAGCATCAGAAACTATCTCTTGAAGGGCCAAGCACCCCATAGACTAAAGAGGCATCCGCTTCCCAAAGTCAAGGTTGTTGAGTTCTGATCTTAACCTTAACCCTGTGATAACTTTTTTTCTATTATTTGAGTTTCACCTTAGGAGTCATATAATGGCAATTAGTATTTATATTTTGATTTTATCCCCAATTAAGCTATAATTTATTTTTCTCATCATCATTAAACATGAATAAAATAGAAGATTTTCTTTAGAACAATGAGGCAATAATTTTTGAGTTTTTAATAAAAAAAATTCTAATTGTTTGCATGTGGTGGCAATGCTTTCTGCCTTCTGAATGAATSCTTGAACAGTGCATATGTCTTTGGAATTTGATGTTCTTGAATGTTAAATATGTTGGCTCTTGAAAGAATGATAAACATGAGACATGTTATTGGTAATCTGAAAAATCATAAAAATGATTCTTGAAGCAAGAAAAAGCAGTGAATACAAAGCTTGCAAAAAAAAAAGCAAGCAGAAAAAGCCAATAACCCCTTAAAACCAAAAGGCAAGGGTAATAAAAAGGATCAAAGGCTTTGAGCATCAGTGGATAGGAGGGCCTAAGGAAATCAAATCATGGTCTAAGCGGCTAAACCAAGCTGTCCCTAACCATGTGCTTGTGGCGTGAAGGTGTCAAGTGAAAACTTGAGACTGAGCGGTTAAAGTCAAGGTCCAAAGCAAAGAGAAAAGTGTGCTTAAGAACCCTGGACACCTCTAATTGGGGGCTTTAGCAAAGCTGAGTCACAATCTRAAAAGGTTCACCCAATTATGTGTCTGTGGCATTTATGTATCCGGTGGTAATACTGGAAAACAAAGTGCTTAGGGCCAC
>QBTX01002642.1:0-16752 GCA_003063285.2 Arachis monticola | reverse complement strand
TTGCAAACGTGTGCCTTATTATTGGTTATTGTAAATATTTACTTTTTCGTTTCTTTGTTAGTGTTTCTAGTTTTAGGAGTTTATTTTCATTAATTTTTATTAGTTTTTATTTTTCTTGCTACTATGAATTCTCACTCCTTTGGCTATGAGTTTGGTTACAATCGAGTTGCAGGAAGAGGAGATTACAATGAGAGCTTGGATCAAGGATAGAACAATCAAAGATGAGAGGAGCCACAAGGATTTGATCAACCCTCTTGGCAACAACCACCTCCAAGGTATTATCAACAACCATTCTATGATGCTTACCAAGACAATAATTATGGTGGACCTCCTCGTGACAATCAACACCCACCACAATATACTTATGAACCCACTCCTCAACATAGCTTTGAACCACCATACTCACAAGCTCCTTTCCACCATTCACCTCCATATGACCCTAAACCTTATCCACCCAACCAACCACCATATGAACCGTATGAGCCATACTTTGAACCACCACCTCAATATACACCACCTCCATATCCTTATCAAGAAGAATCACCTCCGTATTATGAGCCCTTTCTCCCAACAAATGAACTCTCCTATCCACCCCAACCTCCATTGGATAACAACACTCTTATCTCTACTCTCATTGGTCTCACCTCTACACTCCAAAATCTTATATCCGCAGGGACCAACCTTCTACCTCCAACATTCAACCCTAAGCTTTACTGCACCACCTCCCTTCGTGCAAGAATACCCACATCCATCAATCCAAGAGCAACATGATCCCAATTATGCTACTGACCCGGAACAAGAGAGAAGGGATCGGTTTCACGAATTCATACTTCACAAGAAGCTAGAGGAGGCCCTAAAGGTGGAGGTAGGAGAGACCCTTGAAGGAAGTTGTCAAGAGGTAGAAGCCAACAAGGAGGAGTTTGATTTTGTATTAGAGCAAGTGGAGAAAGCCAAAATTATCACAGAAGAGGAAGTGGTTGAAGACTTGGGAAATGCGGAACCTCCATGGAAAAGTCCAGTCATAGAGCCTCCTTCCAAGGTGTTTGATGTTGATGTTGAGGAGGGTGGACAATGGTGCACGAATTGTGAATCACACTTTTCACAACGCGTACCACTAACCAGCAAGTGCACTGGGTCGTCCAAGTAATACCTCACGTGAGTAAGGGTCGAATCCCACGGAGATTGTAGCCTAAATTAGATCCAAAGGAGGAAGTGGCGGAAGAACATTGGGACACATGCGGAACCTCCATGGAAGAAAGTCCATCATAGAGACCCCTTTCAAGATGTGTGTTTTGATGTGATGTTGAGAGAGGGTGGACAAATGGTGATGTCCTAAACAGTAAATTGTGAGAAATTCAACTACTTTTTCCCAACTGCGTACCCATAGAGCCGACACAAGTGCGTGCACCTGAGTGGATAAAGTTTTCGTCCAAGTTAATAGATCCTTCAAGATGAGTTAAGGCGCTTCGGAATCCCACTGTGCACGATTTGTTTGGTTTGACTAGCAATCTTATGTGTTTCTTATCTTAGTTTAATTTAGCGAAGAGAGTTCGCGAAATTTTATGGTTATCAAGATTGAAATTAGCAAACTAGAAGGCGAGGCATCAGACCTATAGGAGATTAAGAGGTTACTTGTTAGTGCATGTAATGGAGTAAACCATTTGGTTGAAGTTTTCTCGAGATGGCTTGTTACCCTACTCTTGAAAGTACTTCTGCTCCTCAGTGTCTTCTGATTCCCACGCATCGCCCACGTCCCACCGGGAAAAGTTCAAGTGGACTAAATCTTAATGGTTATAGATCACCCCTATGGCAAGCTGTGGTGGCTATGTGGAGATCCACCTGTAGCTGTCAATGGCCTTACACTCTTCCCACTCCTTAAGGAGTACCAGAGTGCAAAACTACGCTCTACGCGCTCTGTATCAACGGCGAGTTACGCGGCTAATCTAGGCGGTATGTTTGTTCTCTCATCCGGTGTGGTACACAGAGTAAGGTTAACTGTGCCTGATTTTCGTCTGTCACCTAACGACCCTAGCCTTCATAAGAAGTTCTAGTAACTACGTCCACACGGTACATTACTCTCCTTGAATCCTACTCGGGACAATACCACAGACAGAAATTAGGTATTAACTCCGTGATTTGCTCATAACTCTCCATGAATGAATGTAGCCCACTCAGCAGCTTCCGTAATACCACGGGATTCGATTAAGAACATCTAAGAGATACTCATTCGATCGTATTTAAATGAGATACACGAGAGGTAAAAGGTTTCCCAGGCACGCTGTGTCAATGTATTGGAGGAGGAGGGTGAATGTGATGTGCAAACGGCATCATTCACCCTTTCATATACACAGTTAAGCATGCGAAAGCAACCATGAAACATACTTGAATAGGGAACAAGCGTGCTTTGAATTGTGAAGAACAGAAAATTACTTGCATATAAATTCATGGACACACCAGAGCTCATCACCAATCCACCAACAATGGCAGGGCGTTGTTAGGGACCAATGCCTTGTTCAGAGATATATCAATGTTTTACAAATTGAAAATGTCAATGGGAGAAATATACAGAATACAGTCATCTAAAAGTTTGGTATTAATAATACTTACATTCTAACTAGATAGTAATGGCCCTAGTACGGTACACAAAAAATAATTTTTTTTAATTATATCATGAGTTAAGTAATTGATGCAGAAGTCCACTTCTGGGAGTAAGCTCCACACATTGGTGTGTGGCAAGGGGTGCTGAGAATCTTGAGTGAGGTTCACGTGCAAGAGGCCATTTGAGTGGAGGCATTAATTGAAACGCCCAGTTTTAGTATGCCAAGTTATTGGGTCGTTCAACTTCCCTTGTATATATCTATCCTTTATCTGGCGGTCTAGACGGCTTCACACAGAAGTTGTGAGCAGAAAGCTAAGAGCGGTATTAAATTTATCATATGGGGAAGAAAAGAAACGCAGTTTACGTAGGCGTCTAATCCTTTTTGTATGAAAAGTTTGAATGGAACTCACCTTTATGTGGATGCTGGAAAGCCAACTAATGTCTACTTCACAATTGCAATTGGAAGCGTGCGCATTTCGAGTTTGTAGCTCCAGAAAAATACATTTCGAGTGCACGAGAGGCTCAAGAAACTCCCACATTCAAGATATAGCAAGTCCTTTTCAGCTGATCAGATTTTTTACCTCCTAATAGCCCTCTCTTCAATTTATGCGTCCAGAAATACCTGGAAATTACAGAAAAACACAAAACTCATAGTAAAGTCAAAATATGGAATTTTTCCTAAGACACTACTAGAAATAGATGACAAGAACTACAAACTAAAATTATTACTCCTCTAAATATATAATGATATCTCCTCAGTTGATTGATCATAAAGTGACGAATGAATAGGTCTTGCATCCACCATACCGCACATCCAACTTAAATGTTGCTTTCCCTCACCAGCAAACTAACAAAAAAATAGAAGATGAGTACGATAATAGGTTGAGAAGCTAATATATCTCAGAGTTTTGGATTTGCAAGCTCGAATTCTTAATTAGATGAGTGGGCTGTAGCTTTCTTGACTTCGTATCCAATCTCTGTCGTCTATCTTGAGACAGTTTTGTGCCACTCACTTTTATCCATTTGAAGCTCAGAGTTCGAAATTGGCATTTCTAGGAACTCAGAATTCAGATAGGTTATTGATTCTCTTAGTTCAGTGTGATGATTTCTGACACAGCTTTCTTCTTTTTGATCTTGGCCGTGGCCCTAAGCACTTTGTTTTCCAGTATTACTACCGGGATACATTAAATTGCCACAGACACATAACTGGGTGAACTTTTCGCATTGTGACTCAGCTTGCTAAAGTCCCCAATTAGAGTGGTCCAGGTTCTTAAGCACACTCTTCCTTTTTGCTTTAGCCTTGCTTAACCGCTCAGTCTCAAAGTTTTCACTTGCACCTGCACGCCACAAGCACATGGTTAGGACATGCTGGTTTAGCGACCGCTTAGACCCAGGATTCTTCAGTCCTTTGGCCCTCCTATCCACTGATGCTCAAGCCTTGGGATCCTTTTTAATTGCCCTTGCCTTTTGGTTTAAGGTTATTGGCTTTTTCTGCTTGCTCTTTTTTTTTTTTTTGCTTTTTTTTCTTTTTTTTTTTTTTTTTTTTTGCTGCTTTTTCTTGCTTCAAGAACATTTTATGATTTTTTTCAGATTTATCAAAAACATGTCATCATGTCATTATTCTTTCAAGAAGCCAACATATTTAACAGTCTTAAACAAACAAATTCAAAAGACATATGCACTGTTCAAGCATTCATTCAGACACAACAGAAAGCATTGCCAACACATTTAACCAATTAGAATTTGTTTTATTTAAAAAGAAATTTTTATAGCTTCTTATTCAAAAGATCTACTATTTTATTCATGTTTAATGATGATGAGAAAAATAAACTATAGCTTAATTGGAGATAAAATCAAAATAGATACTAATACTACCATAATGACTTCTAAGGTACTTTTTTTTTATTAAAACACTGTACAGAGTTAAGGCAGAAATTGGAAATTAACAACCTTTATTCTGGGGATAATGGGTTCCTCTTATCCTTGGGAGGCTTGGTATCAAGAAGATTTTTGGCGCTTCAGTTTCCTTAAGTCACGTCCCTGTCCTCTTGTTCTTTAAGCTATATGAGTTCAGCATTTGATCTGTGTTCCTTCTGTTGTTTTATTATTTGCTCCATAGCTTCCTGTATTTTGGTGACAGACGTCTCAAGATACCCATATTCATGTTGAGAGATTCTAGGAGAATTCTGTGCTCTCTTTGATAGATCCTCATGTGCTTGTTGTCTCTCCATTGATGCTTTGGTTGATTAAATTTTCAATTAGGATATATTCAGTTATTCCCATCTTGACTCCAGCATCCTTATCAGAGCAGAGAAATCACGCTTGGATAAGCCAACCTGGGCCTCTCTTGAATTCTTTTTGTTTAGCGATCTTATAGAGCTCTGTTGAATCAGCTGATGGACTCCACTTCCTTTCCCATCATGATGCAATGGATCATTACTGTCTTTTAACTGTGACTTCAGAACGGTTGCTGGTGGGCAACAGGAACGCCCAATGAAGTCCACGCACCTCCTCTGGCAACTGGTTTGAGATCCTCCCGTTTCTTGGACGCTTATTGGATTATGCTCCTCTTGTGTTGCTGGTCCACCTTGCTTCAGGAGATACATTTTATGTTCTACATGTAGAATCTTATCCAGGCCAATGTCACTCTCATCATCTCCTGTTGAAGAGTTGGATCATCACTTTACTGAGGTGCTTCAATATTCTCTGATCTTGTCAGGGGGTATGAACAAGTCTTCCCTCGACCATTGGTCCGAACATTCGTCTAGCAGGCTGTTCCAGATAGTTTTTGCCTTGTCAGTCTGCCACATTTAGCATAGAACTCCTGGTACCATGTTCCTTCCTACCTTTCGTTTCAGGATTAGCTAGGACTTCCCTAGTTTCCTGATTCGAATTTGCTCCTGGATCTCCGGATATTCATACTTCTGTCCCTACGGATTCGAAATCCCATTAACTGTCCCGGGGTCATCAGCTGATTCCTCCCACCCCTATCTACTTGAACATAATTGGTTCTGAAATGTTCTTAGATAAGAACTAGTCCCCTTTTACCAGATAGTCGGTTTTTGAACCTTCCCATCTTTCTTCTGCCTCTACTAAGGAGAATGTCATTTGTTTCCTTTCAGAAGGCATTTATTGTGATCTTTAGGTTGATTTCATATAACCAATCACTTTTACCTCATCCTTATGACCATTATGAACAAAATAGTTTCACTTATAAAATAAAATAAGAAAAGGAAAAATGGGTAGTGGCCGATAGTCTTAAGCCGAATCGCGTTTAGAGACTGCACTTTGTCTGAATATGTGCAGCGCATGGGGGGAGGCCCGAACCCAAATACTCTAAAGGCTATAGGAGTATCGGGTGGAAAGCTGGATTATATTCGAAAGTTGGCAAGTGACTAACACAGAATAAAGATAAAAAAATTTTTTTTTTTTTTTTGAAAATAGGGAGAAAGATAGAAGATATGGAGTGTCTAGGATTTTGGATACGGATAGGATAGATTTTTTTGAAAAAGATAAAATCTAAAAAAAAAAAAAAAAAAAAAAAAAAAAAAAAAAATAAAAAGATTATTGATAAGAATTTTCAAACCCTAATTAATCCAAAAAAAAAAAAATACTTTTGATTTTTATTGTGAGAATAAGATTTGATAAAGAGATTGAGACCTTGAATATTGCAAAGATGAGGGATGAGACTAGTTCGCTTTGTTTTGCATGACCATTAAGATCAACATTTGTAATTTTAGCGAAAGTTAGGTATATTTTAAGAAAAATGCGAGGGTTCACTTGAACGGTGTTTAGCTGAGAGAGTAAAAATCAATCATTGAAATCCATAAACATATAACTAGGAAATCGGAAATACGATAGACCGGGAATTATAACTGCAAGATATTTCTGGTCCTCGGATGACCTACTCACTCTCTGCATTTCCTCTTGCGTTTAACGCCCAAAACACTGCCTTTTTGGGCGTTCAGCGCCCAAAATGCTTGATCCTTGCCTGGGCGTTCAGCGCTAGCCCCAGTTGTGCGATACACAATTCCTGCGCGATTCAAACGCCCAGGGGTGGCCCATTTCTTGGCTTGAACGCGCCCAAATGCATACGGCACATTTACTGGGCGTTAAACACGGCGCCGAGTGAATATGAGCCCATTTTTCGGAGCGATCACTGTAAAAACTGAACGGCCCAAAATGGGCCCTTCTTTACTGGTGGTCTTTTCTTGCTAGCATTAGAGGCATCTTTACTCTGTCTACTTGATTTTGCCCATAAGAAGGTACTATCTCTTGTAGAGATGATTATTTTACCTCTGTTGTCAATGAACTTGTATATATAAAAATCAAATTAAATAACTCGATTCCAGAACATACGGGCTCAAATAAATACCTTAAGAGGGAGTTGTTGCCCCACAATAGACAATGTTGCCGCTCACTTGGGTTGCCTGCCTCCCAAAGCAAGAACGTCTCTATATGTAGCTAAAGAAAATTTTAGCTGGAACCCTTTGCTGCTTTTAATCTAGTCTCAGTTTGGAGCATTCTTGCTCAGTGTTACCTTCAAGATAATGCATGATTCTCTGTCCATCTTGAAACAATTGAACGTGTGGCTTTTATCATGAAATCAAATATCAGTTGGTGTAGAGGCAATCTCTCGCATGACACATTAACCAGTCTTTTACTAAATGAACTTATGGTGATACACTTGTATTCACGTATGGTCCCCTCCACCGGGACTTTTCAAGTTCCCGAGTGCGGGAGAATAGGCCGTGAGTTCCCTAGAAGTTTTAACAACACAAGGACTTTTTCGGTTTACTGTTTCCTGGTTACAAAAGATTCTAGTATTGATACAAGCTTTTCCTTGTTCATGTTGCCTACATTTTTTTCTTTATAATATTTATTTCTTCTTATATAAGACACTGGCATGTTTCGGAAAGTGGTGAATCTGTGTGAAATTTCACTCTAGACTCATTTTTTAGCTGGAGAAATCGTTTTTCTCCTGCTAATTTTGCAAATCCTCATCAGTTTAGGAATCTGCGTATTGACGCGGCGAAGTTTCAGGCTTTAATGTCCTCCAGCATTAGCCTCCAAAACCCGCGCAAGTGGCTAGTGCACTTTAAAATGTTACAAGCCATTTACTCTATACTACACTATAGCTTGAGTGTTCATGGAGAGGTCCTTATAGCGGTCTTGAATGCACTGTTCTGCTGAAGCATGCCGCACATGACAGCCATCGCATCCCAAGGCTCCTTGCCAAAAATCCCTCTATTTCTACGGCGCTCATTATCTGTCCGTTCCCAGGTTCTTATAATTAAATATCTGATTTTATTCACAGAGAGACTCAGCCTTTTGCGACGCGTTGGTTATTCGATCAAGGTTAAATTGGATAATTGGTAGCAAGTGGCCAACTGTATGTGATGGCGTGTGAATTCCATAACCGAACCATGGCAGAAGTAAAAAGACTGTTTATATGCATGCATAGTGTGAGAACTTGCATCCCCATCGCTTGAACCCTCATCTGTACTTGAACACATCTTAGGGACACCAAACTCTGCGTCTAGAAGATATGTTATTCGGCTGGAGGATACTCTTTAGCACCTGTGTTTCCCTATCTCAAGTATCATTGGAGGGCGTTAGGGTCGATAGTGCCTCAAACCCATTTTGTTACTACGTCAAACTTGCCACCAGCAATAATACAGTGTTTGAGTACGATCGAGTGGGAAAGGTTCTCATGAAAGTCCAATTTTCCCCACTAACATCAAACAAACTCTCAGTCTTTTCCAAGTACTACCCTGTTGGAGGAGCATGGCGTAACCTATGAGGCAGAGTTACAGCGTCTTTGGCAGACTTGAATCAACTCACACTTTAACTATTTATTCGTATACAATATTACCTCCTCTCATTCGCGGAATCCTTCTAACTTTCTACTTATAGCGTATGTTGCGGGCCTTTAATATCGATAGCCCATCATTTGACGGCGGGACCTATTTGGTGCAGCTAGGCTCATCGCTTCACTCTCGATAACTAAAGCCTCCATATGAGATCCTTGCAATTTGCCATAGGATTCTCTGTGCTTCCTTTCTGGGGACACACACCTAACGGATAAACAATTCCGTATTTACTTAGCAAAAAACATTCCATTTGAAGTTCCTTTAAAGTTATTCGATGAGGGTCACAGAGTGACCTCAACAAGTCTAAGTAACTATCTGTGCAATCGCCCACGCGGTCTGAATTCGTACAGAACTAATTCTTCTTCGTATTCTATTGGTAACCATCCCTTGGGTAGTTAAGACCTTGCAGCTTATATAAGTGTTTGAACCTAGAGAATATCGGCAAACACATGCGGTGCTTCCTGAATGGCAAATAGACGCTCATCAGGGAACGTCTAAGAGATCTCAAAAGGGGAGGGACGTCCTTTTCACTGGCTCTATCCGGGACAGATGAGCAGCCACTTGGTTCTACTTCCCTTTTCTGTCTCTTACAGTAACATATATCAACGTCTTGCAGAATGCAAATACCCATCTGATTGAAGCTCGATGGGGTCTTGAATCCTGCTTTGTGAGTAGTAATTATATTTAAAGGCAGCAGCTTAATATGGTTTCAGTACACACAAATCACTTTTGATCGTGAGCTAATTGTCTACTACTAAGATAGATACTCGACTTTGTCCTAATGCCGGCCGTAAACCACTGGTCAAGTAGTTCTTTTTCCTTGTGGTTGTGTCAATGATTTTCTGGAGCATCATTTAGAAACAGCGAGTCTGGGGCATAATAATCCATTGACATTGCAGAGCTTGTCATGCCTCAGAGTTTGTCCCCAACTGATCAGTGCTCCCCTAATGGCATTGAATCTGATGGATCACACATTAACTCAACATTGCAATGTCCAGATGCTTTGAGTTGTCACTAACAACATGAACCTGGGTGCTAGTGACCAGCTTAGCGCTTCTGTCGTTCATTCAAACGCCTGCCAGGGCATGCCTAGGTACAAACCATCAACACAGTGGCGTGTCTAGCCCAGCTATTCAGATATGCTTACGGGTTTTGCGATTTTTTTGAAAAAATTCCTTTAATAAACCTCTCTCCTATAGGAATTCATCGCAAGTTGCCCTCAGGCAAGCTTCCTTAACCATCTGATTCCCACCTTATTATGTCGGCACGCTCTGGGTTGTGGTTAAATTTTATCAATTTTATCTCTACGTTTTTGCTTGATCCACCCTCCCATCATTCCTCTATTGTTTGTTTGAGAATTATTAGTTGCCATGCGCCCACTCCTACTGCAAGAAAATATTCTATCATTTCATCACATTTATGAAGTGACCACTTTTCCTAGTTTTCAAGACTAGGTTGCGTTTTCTGGCATTCTTTCAGAACAAGATTTCAGGTGATCAATGACAGGAGGCTGATATTGCAGTCTCCACCCATGTAGATGTGCGTAAGCATTCCATGAAAGGACTTCCACAAGAAATTTTTCCTTCCGTTGTTCACGCGTAAATATTTTTAGATGTGTCATTGCAGTCTTGGAAGGTCATATGCATTGCACGGTGCATTGCACTCTAGCCCAAAAGGGCATCCTTCTTATTAAGCAAAACACTACCGGAACCATGGATCATTGTGAATGCTGTTTTCTACTTGATCCTGGGGAGTCTACTGCAGTCTTTTCGATATTAACCTGGGAGTAGCATCTAAAAAAGCATCCAAGTAAATAATCTTCTTCTGACCTCCCGCCTTCTAATGAACCTCCTGCCTAAGGTCCTCTATAGCAACGCTCCCACTTACCCGCTCTGCTTCATAGCAATCTTTTGTCTACATGATACTTATGTGTAAAAGGAAATAACATGATCCAATTATCTGGTGGCCATGTATTTGAGCCTTCTGCTAGTCATTACCATGCCGGCCACCCTAATATTTATGTAAATGATTAAATATAATTAAAAAAAAAAAAAATTTCATATTTTTTCATATGTAATATCTACTGTCATTCCTGTCTCCCTTTTTTGTTGTGTGTTTTACGAATTTTGCAAACAAGGGCTCTCAGCAACCAGGGGGCCTATCAGAATAGTGGGAATTAAAATAATCCCTTAGCTCTCTAAGTTATATTTGTATTGACTTCCTTTTGTACCATTTCCTTCATGGCTAGATTTTAGCCGCCTCTGTGGTCTGAATCACGACTGGTTGGCATTATCCTCACTGAGCATTGAGTAGGATTTTGTGCTGTATTCCATCTAGCTTGCGGCTTATGCCTTACGCGTCACCATTTTATTGGTATGCACCTCTAAAGTAGTTTGTCGATATGTGTGTTACCTTAGCACTATTTAGAATAAGTGCTTCTCCTTCTCCTGATAGTATATTAACTGCTAGATGTCTCAAAATTATTGATCACTGGAAAATGTGTTGCACCTCTTACTCCCTATGTGGTAATATTGCATATTTCTATATATCAAAGGATAACTCCATGTTTCCCATAAATTTGTGTCACTCTTAAATGGCTCACACTGGCTTGAATCTGGATGAGAGGTTTTCCTCTTTTCAGACATGAAAGTTCTCAGTGCTCATAGTTCATTGTCCCTCCTGATATCCTCCAATTCAGACCAAGTGAGACTCTGATTTAATGATGTTCTTCCCAACACTCTGATTCGAGACTTTCAGCCAGTGGTTTGATCTCTTCTACCAATCAGAGTCAATGAAAGGCTTCTACTTTTTCATTGCAGATCTTGTTTGATGTGTCTGATTGCTGCTAGTTGGGCTTTGACTCTTAGCGTTTCAACTTTGACACTTTCTAGTTCATTGTTGACTCTCAGGGTTATTTCTCTCTACAAGCTGGTTTAGGCTAGAACGTTCCATGAGGGTAGGCGCTTCTCATGTTAGCTAGGAAGGGTCTTCCTAGAATGAGAGTGACACTCTTTGTGCTCCTCCATTCAGCAAAGCACAACAATAAGCAGTGGGGAAAGCGGAATTGCGACCAAATCTGACAATCATGTCCTCAATTCCACGCCTGATGCGGGGGATTATATAATAGGCTCTCGATACCGATCAGCAAGTTGGGAGACATATCCGGTTTTGGTTTAATCTTCTTCGTCTTAAGCAAGCTTCAACGTGATAGTGGATGGCAGGGATTAGGTTGAGTGGCTTTGCCCCAAGAATCGCTTAAAGTGTCTTTTGGTGCAATCACCGTTCTATCCATATAGCGAATGAGTGGTCGTAGGTACATGATCGCAAACTACCAGGGTCTTTAAGCTTTTCAGGAGAGCTTTTCAGAATGACTGACTGCATTCTTCAGTGAGATCGGTGAAGAGACTCTTGTCTCGTTTTTACTCTCCAACTCTTTCTCGTTTTGTATGATTCAAGATCTCTTTCATGAACTTGGCATAAGAGGTTATTTGCTCATGTGCAACATCGTGTGCCAAAAATGGAATCTTTGTATTGTCAGAAGAAAGTCACTAGAATTTATCCAACACTTGCAACAATGACGTTAGCAATTGGCTACTGGTAGTCCTGCTCCCTACTCTTCCGGCAGTCTTTTTGACGCGGCATAAGGAATATCTTATGCTGCCTTAATTCTTTCTACCTTTCATGATAAAAGGAAAGCCTTTTGGGAGGGTTGTGTGTCGATGTATCTATATTCTAGATTCTATGGTGTAGGACATAATGATTTAAAACAAAAGTTAACTGTGTCTAAATCGAACCCTCATACTGCGAGAAAATTGTGAAAATGCCAGAGTCAGAAGAGCAGAGGTGGGTAAAACACACAAAGTGAGTTAGACACCAGGGCTCACTGTCTAGGGTACCTGCGCGGCATAGACTGCAAAACGCCAGATATGTGGCCCCTGTCTATGATGGTGGGTTTTCAACGCCGCACAGAATTTTTTGGCTAATCGATTCTGCTGACAATAAGTTAACTCCGCCAATCCTGTGCCTTGTTTCTTGGAGACGTAAGGAACCGCTCACGGTTTTAGGGCCAAGGCTAAGGTTCTGGGCGTCCAGCGCCAGCCTTCCCCCAATTTTCTAGCTGTTTTAGTGCCAGAATTAGTTTTCCCTGGGCTCTTAACTGTCCTCAGAGGGAATCTTTGGTGGCGTCATTTGTCTCTTGTTAACTTCTTCATAGTGAGCCTTCGTACAGGATGGAATCATTATATCAGGGTATTTAATGTTTTCCCACTTCTTAATGAAACTGCTTGGGTACATTCTCATCTTTGTCCCTAATCTGCATCTTAAGATCAGCTTGCTTGCTGATTATTGTTTAATTGGACGTATATAAAAACTGTCGTCCCCCTAATGTATATTTTATCAGCTTTTTCCCTTGTCTCCTGGCGTTACAACCTGTCTTTGAAATTGTCTAAAACTAATGTCTGTTTTTCTGGGTTAGAAAGTCATAGTTGCTGATTAGATTCTGAGCTTGTGCTTTTTACTAAAGAAGTACGTGAAATTCTTAGTTTAGCCAGTCACTTCCGTTTTTTAACCTTCTTTCATTCAATGGGGGAGAAAAATGGGTTGGGTTCTGCAGATTACAGAGCTGGGATAATTCCTCATAGAGCTCAAAACTGTGTATTACTCATGAGCTCCTTGAGCTTCATTGTCATTGTTACTTTCTATATACAAGGATATGGTAAGATCTTCCACCAGCTGGTAGTCTTAAAAACATCTGAGCTCGCTATCGTGTGGAGACTTGTATAGCCATTTAGCTAAGACAGATGTTTCATAACTCCATAGAACCCACTGCTTTGATAAACACCTTTTCGAGAGGGGTGCATCTTTTCGTTAGTCCTATACTCCTTCTGTCCTTTTATTTCCATTTCTCCTCCCACACTTAAACCCAAGAGCGAACTTACATATTACCAGAAGCATTCATATTACTAATATCGATCTGTTTAAAGCCCTAATGGGCATGTCAGCCTAGCAATGTAAGTGGGTATTTTGTTTTCATCTCTTTTTGGGAGGGTAAAATATTGAATCTCCAGGGCAATTTACTAATTGTTATTCTTCTCCAGCGACTGTTATTCCATATGCTCCTTCCTTTATGCGCGCCTACTATAGCGTTGAATGCTGTAAAGTTAACAAGCTCTCTTTACGATGGACTCTCTGATCGGCATATATCTCAAACAGTGACAATGATGGAAACTCTAAGAAACAAGTGAAATAGTCACAAATGCTTCAGAGCATCAAACTCGCTCGAAATAGACCCTAATTTCCTAATTAACAATTACCGGTTGTCTTAGTCATAGACAAAATTTGTTATAACAAAAATATTTTTTTAATTTGTGTTACTTTGTTTGTGAGTCTTTCTTCCTGTCGTGAAAGAATCCGCGAGCCTACCATGAAAATCTGGCAATAAATAACTATTGCACAAAGTTACTCATCTGACTAATGCACAGCTGGAAGAGTAAAAGAAAGAAGAATCTGTATGAAAGATCACGACTCAAAAGCTACTAACTCCAATGGAGGGTATGCATATGCTACTCCCATATGAAGCAGTAGAGGGGTTAGAATATGACCCCAGAGTCCTCCTGGACTGGTCATTTCCACTTATGTCCATGATGGATATATGAGATAAACTTGGACTGATTACCTTTTTTATTTATTTTATTTATAAGAAGTAAATACTTAAATAAAATAAAATAATAAAAAAAAAAAAAAAAAAATATATTATTATAAATTTTTTATTCAGTAAAAAAATATTTTTTAGTAAAAAATAGTTAGTATAGAAAAAAAGGAAATTTTGAAAAAGGAGGGGAGAATTTTCGAAAATTAGAGAGAGAGAGTTAGTTAGGTAATTTTGAAAAAGTTAAGAAACAAACAAAAATAGTTAGTTGTTGGTTGGAACAAATTTTTGAAAAGATAAGAATTAGGAAGTTTTAGAAGAGATACTCTTGAAAAGTAATATTTTTGAATTAAAAAAAAAAAAAAAAAAAAAAAAAAAAACAAGATTTAAAATTTTTAGATCTATCTTTGTTTTTGAAAATTTTGGAGGGAAAACACCAAGAACACCAAACTTAAAAATTTATAAGTTCAAGACACAAGGAAAACTCAAGAACACTTTGAAGACTCACAAGAACACAAGAACATGAAGAAAAAGAACACCAAACTATAAAATTTTTAGAAACACCACAAAAAATTTCGAAAACCAAAGGAATTCAAAAAAGAAACAAAATATTAACAGTTTGGAAAAACACACAACTTTAACTAAGAAAATTTATCTTGCAAATGAAGCAGATTTTTGAAACGCAGTTAACTCTAAGTTCTTAACCCAATTTACCAATGACACAGAATTAACGCTCTGAGCAAAGAGTTATGGAAATTTTCGAAAATTTTTTAAGAAAGATTATTTTTGAAAAACACCAAACTTAAAGTTTGGCACAGGATTTAACAGAAAAATTATTTTTGAAAAAAGTATTTGAAAATAGTGTTGTAGCCATAATTGCTCACCGAGACATAAACACCACGTTCTAATAAACTGAAGCTAAAAATTTAAAGTGTTTTAACAAGGGATAAATAATAAAAGACTCTAAACCAAAAAAGAGAAAATTTTTCCTATCTAAGCAACAAAATAATCCGTCGAGTATTTCAAACACGAACAATCCCCGTGGCACACGGCGCCAAAAACTTGGTGCACCGGAATTGTGAATCACACTTTTCACAAGCGGCGTCACGCTAACCAGCAAGTGCACTGGTCGTCCAAGTATATACCTCACGTGAGTAAGGGTCGAATCCCACGAGATTGTTGTTTGAGCAATCTATGGTTATCTTGTAAATCTTAGTCAGAAAGTCCATTATGGTTTATCAGTTGAATATGCAATAAACAATAGGCATGATTAAAAGGTTACTGTTATATGCGAGTAATGGAGAATATGTTGGTGTGATTTGGAGATGCTTTGTCCTCTGAATCTCTACTTTCCTCTGTCTTTTCGTATTCACGCACGCACGTCCCCTAGGCCAATGCAGCTGTTGTTGGGTGTCACCGTTTTCAATGGCTACCTTCCATCCTTCCAGTGAAAACTACGCTCACTCGCGCTCTGTCACAGCACGGCTATCACCGGTTGGTTCTCGATCCGCTTGGAATAGGATTTCACATCTCTTTTTCGATCTGTCACTAACGCACCAAGCCTTCAATGGAGATTTGAAGCTCGTCACAGTCATTCAATCATCTTGAATCCTACTCGTAGTTTGTGCTAACTACCACAGACTTAGTTTATACGACCTTTGCACGGTATTTCTACTAACTCGAATTTGTTCCTCATAAGTTCTAGCGCTTCATTACCACAGGAGATTCTGATTTATGAATTTCTAAGAAGATACTCATTCAATCGATTATGATAAGGAAAGTGAGGTTTTCGCTCGCGTTTGATCAGGACACACGTTTCCTATGGGTTTGAGAGAAGGTGGTATAGATGTCAACAAGACATCATTCACCTTCATTCATATCACGTTAAGCGCGTATTAAATTAATTGTTAACATCATTAGATAGGAAACTAAGCGTGTTCTGAAGTGAAAACAGAACGTAATACTTGCTATTATACCTATCATTGAGCACAACAGCGAGAGCTCATCACCCCAACAATGGGGGTTTAGAGACTCATGGCCGTCAGGAGATATACAAAGTTTAGACATCTGAGATGATCTCATGAGAATATAGAGATCAATGTTCTTAAAAGGATTGTTAAGTAATATACAAACTAGTAGTCCCTAGGGTTTCACAAGGAATATGAAGTGGAACTATGGATGGATGAATGCAGAAGGTCCACTCTGGGCCCACTTGGGATGGATGCTTGGGCTGAGCATTTGGGAGTGAATGTCACGCTAGCAAGAAGGTCCACGAATTTCGTGGAGGGAGTTTATTGAAAGCGCCAGTTTTTTTTGCCACGTTTTGGGCGCTCTCACTCCAGTTTGTTTATTCCTAATTTTCTGGCGACTGGACCCTCAAACTTGGGAGAGAACTTCGTTGAACGCCGTTTAGGTCGTCTATCCTTGTGCAAGGTCAATCGCGACTATTATATATTGCTGAGAAGATCCTGGATGGCCTACTTTCCAATGCAATTGGAGCCTATCTGCCACTTTCGAGTTCTTCGTTAGCTCCCAGAAAATTCCATTTGAGTGCAGGGAGGTCAGAATCCAACAGCATTAAAGAGTCCTTTTTCAGCCTGAATCACAGATTTTTACTCAGCTCTCTCAATTTC
>QBTX01002641.1:0-16755 GCA_003063285.2 Arachis monticola | reverse complement strand
ATCCTATTATCTCTCTTCTCTCATGAATCGAGTCCGGTTTGTCAAACTAAGACTATTTACGAAAAACAGAATCAAAACTCCTAACCGATACGGTTCAAAAACAAGGTTCTTTGCGATTGCGTTATTGAGCTTGCCTCAGAAGAGGTTCTAGCTTAAGGATGACATAATGAAAATGATGATTGAGATACTTTATGATATATAAGAGGTGTTCCCCTTACTGATTTTCCAGAGATATCTGTGCCTTCAGAAAAGATCTCGCGTACTCGAAAAACAGCGTTGTTACACTAGGTGCCTTTGAATCCCTTTCCTTCAATTGCGTTCCGGACCTCAAGGTTACGGCATTGATGCCACCCTTGGGCTTGGAGAGTGGAAGTGAGACCATTAAGACTTGAGTTGAGTGTGTTTTGGAGTTCTTTTTGTCCTTGGAGTAAGGACCGGAGTGTGTCATCTTGATTTGGAGATGTGAAAGGATAGGTAATTTGTGGTGCTTGGGGTTAGTTGGGTGGAAGTGGTTGTCTATGAGGTGGTATGTAGGTTTGACAGTTCCTTCCTTGATTCGGTTGTTGGGTTGGAGGATTTTGTGAATAGCGGTTTTGTGGAGTGTTGTTGTTCCACCTTTGGTTGCCTCCATTGTCCCTTCCTCCTTGTTGATAATTGTCCCGCCAACTTTGGTTAGAGTTATCCCTCCATCCTTGATTAGAGTTATTATGCCCTTGGTTATAGTTGCCTCCTTGTTGGGGGCACCCTTGGTTATAATTGCTCCCTTGGTTATGGTATCCTTGATTAGCACGTTCATAGTAGGAGCGATCACAAAAGTTGTGGGTAGCCGCTAGACTGTTATCTTCTTGGAGACTTGGACATTCGTCCGTGTAGTGGGAGTAGCATGAGCAAATGCCACACACTCTTTGGGGGACCAATTATTGACATTGTTGGTTTTGAGGAGAAGGATGTTGTTGGGATGGAAGTTGTTGTTGAGATGGAGGTTGTTGTTGATTCACTTCCAGTTGCTTTAGAAGGCTTGTCATCTTACACAAGGTCTTAGTAAGGGTAGTGGTACGCGGAATTGTGATTACACTTTAGTTATGTAAAGTTCATTGCTCTTTCTTTCCCTGGAAATGGTGCCAAAAACATGATGCCAAAACCACGGTTCACAAATCCGTGTAACTAACCAGCAAAGTGAGCTGGGTCGTCCAAGGTATTACCTTACGTGAGTAAGGGTCGAATCCCCGGAGATTGTTGGTATGAAGCAGCTATAGTCACCTTGCAAATTCTTAGTTAGGCCGATATAAATTGATACTGGTGTTTTCGAATAATAATAAGATAGGAATAGGGATAGACAATACTTATGTAATTCATGGATGGTGAGAATTTCAAGATAAAGAGAATTAGTGTATGAGATGCTTTCGTTTCCTCTGAACCTTGGATCTGGCTTCTGGCTTATCTCTTCTTTATCAATAAAGTCTAGTCTTTAACTTACTTTCCAAAGACTGGCTTATAATAGAATTAAGATACTATTTTTAGGGTCATAGTCAATAAGGGTAGTGGCATAATCTATTCGGTCCATCTTCTCGGGAAAATAGATACCAATGCCAGTTGTCACGGCAAACGGCTAATCGTTACTGGATAGGGACGATCACCTCACTTTGTCAGGTGAGAAAGTTGGTTAGTTGGGTTAACGGGGATAAGGGTAGTTAGATTGACTATGGGGGGTGTGGGATGGCTTCATCTTCTCTCTCAGTGAAAATGGTCAACGTTTTCATTCTGTAACGGCAGACGACCTATTCTTCTGTCGGTTTTCGATCAGGCTGGAATAGGATTTACTATCATCTTATGCGTCTGTCACTGTCACACACCCCGCAATCGCGAGTTTGGGGCTCGTCACAGTCATTCATTCATTGAATACTATAACAATAGCTGTTTATAAATAAAAACCAGCAATCGGGAGACAATGTTTAGAATTTCTGGATTCTCTTGAATGCCGCCATCTATTCTTGCTTACACCACGAAGATTACGATTAAAGAACCCAAGAGATACTATTCAGTCGAAAGAGATACGGAAGTGGTTGTCAGGCACGGCGTTCATAGGGAATTCGATGAAATATATTTTTCACGTTCATCACATTCAAGTGGAAGTGCGAATGAATATATTCGTTTATAGAAGCGAAAACAAGCAAATTCGAATTGCAATAGAGGAAAGACAGTTATAGGGGTTGGAGGCTTGTATAGCGTATTATTTCCTCTTGATGGACAGGGGATTAAGGCAGAGCTTTCCAGACTTAATTTTCTCTATATTTGTGAAGTGCTCCAAACGAAACTCTAAAATTTAACCGTGAAAAATCATAAGTAGAGAACAGGTACTAGGCCACTAGGCCGAGATGGCAAGGCCCCCAAACATCGTAGATAAATTCTAGATTCAAGATGGGGATACGTCAATAGATGTTACCTATAAATACGCATCAGTAAAACCAGGTCCTATTTATAAATAAACTAGTCACTAGGGTTACATGATAGAATTAATGCATAAATTCATCAGCGGCCACTTGTTGTGCTGGTGTGAGCTTCTAAGCAATTCACAGTGCAGAGGCCATTTTGTGGAGTGAACGCCATAGGTTTTGCATGTCATTTGTGTTCATGGACGATTCAATTGCGTTTACTGGTTTTTGTGAATCCTTTGTCTGAGGCGGTCTGGACGCCTAGATAATTGGAGCAGAACGAAGCTTGGCAGTTGATGATCGCCAGTTTTGCGCGTCTCATCTATTTCTGGGCTATAAAAGCATGGAATGAAATTTATATATATGCTGGAAGTATGCCCTTGGGATTGTGCTGGTCCACATTAGCAAAATTATATAGAAGCGCGCCATTTCGACAGTTTGGCATGTAGCATATGGGCCGCGGAATAAATATCATACTGTTGAAGTTGTCAGGGATGTCAGAATCCAACATCATCGGCAGTCCTTCTTCAACTTCTAATCTGATTTCTGCTTCTAAATCGGGTCTCCTTAATTTTAATTAGGTTACTTCAAACGAACAATAACCCTGAAATTCATCTAAGAAAAATTCATCTCAAAAACTCATAGGTTTATAAGTTGAAGAAAATGTAGAATTTAACATAAAAACTATTTATGGAACCACTAATACAGGTCTATTAGAAGTAACTAGATCATACTCAAAAATATAGGCTTAAATGCTCGAAACAATGTCAAAAAGAGTCGTATAAATTATACCGCGTTACATACCACAGGTAGCGGTCTCAACCATACTTAACGAGAAAACATTTCATTTCACAGACGTATCTTTGAGCGGTTGACTCTGCGTCTAAGCCATCGTTGAGTGGACTCACCATAGTCGGTAATGAGTTGCCATTACTCCGCCAAATACCTTTACGGATCTTTGTAGAAAATGTTACGTTAGACATAATGTAGAATATGTTAGGCATACCTTATTACTAACAGATTCTTGATAACATTACTTACCACAAATGACCCTTCATTTATATAGGTAGCTTTGGCAAATCATAGCTATTGTCATTTAGTGACTTATGTAGATCAATGATGCATCGATTCTCTCATTGTTGCGTTTGTGTGACATGAATTTATAAAGGAGGTCTATGCTGAAATATTGAGATGACATTCTCACCACGTTCTCTAATACTCCACATCGAACCAAGTTTCCATCTCGCCTTGTACAATATATGAGATCTCCTTCCTTAGCTTGTCCGTCATTTCCAGCCGCGAGTCTTATGAGTTAATTACCTATTTTTGTTGGTGCACTCTTAGTGAATACTACATCTTCATAGTTCAGCAAATTCACAATAGTACGGACAGTACCAATAACATCAATTAGTGATAAAAGATTTGAATAAGAAATTCTCTAAAAAACTGCTTAAGAGGAAATCTTAATCCCATCAGTAAGGAGAGACACGGCCGAAATGACAAAACTATCTACCATATATATTAGATAGTACTTTCACTTTAATTTTATAAATATTTTTCAATTATTTTTTTTTTTTTTTTTTTTTTTTTTTTTATTGTTTTATTTTTACTGATGCGTTATCTCAATTATACACATTACATTTGTAAAGTATTACCTATGAAGAGTTTGCTCTTTAAATTTGTATTTTAAATTTGATGTAAGAGTTGTTTACTTATACTTTTCCATTAAATTATGTGTATATCATATAAATGCAATAAATGAGATGTGATGTATGATAGACAAGAGATACTTGAAATGAATATATCAAGTCGATGACATTTCATGTATTAGGATGATTATAGTCATATCTAATAGATTCATATAGAGGTTGGAGAAAATTAATATAAATTTGATAAACTATTCACTATTATACCTGCTTTTCCATTGTTTGTAGCGGCTCATTGATCTGTTTTTTGTTACATCCATAGGAGGTCAGAAAGAAAGAGAGTATATTAGGTAGCTAGACTAACAGGATGATGAGTAAATTGTTGGTAAGTAGCAACTAGTTAGTTTATGGGAACTTTCATTTTAGACATCGTAAGAATTATGTTTAGTCGGGTGATGAAAAACTATGGAGTAGTATATCCTTAAGGGTAATAGATCTTTTCCTGTTGGGAAAAAGTAACCTTTGTAACCGTACCAAGGTTAACAGATTTAAAACTTGCATAGCCTGCCGAACAGGCTAATGTGCATCCTTGAGCGTCAATTGATCTAAGATGTTTCCTAATCTGGTAGGGTCAAGCAAATTCACCAGAAATATGTAAGGTTGGGTTTGTATTAAGTATTAATGCTACTCTCTCAATCCTCTTAAAACTCCTGAATACATGATTAAATCATCCTGATATACGTACACAGAAAGAATGTTTTTTGTAGTAAATTGTCATTTCATAGCAGATGGTCTTGGTATGAGATATATACGTCGCTGATGGTATAAATAAAATTTTAAATACTTGGTGCTGTGTGCATTGCGTTCACTAGATGAGAAGGACACTCATGCATAGGGAGAGCTTATGGTATATTAAGTTGATTTTTGATTACTGCTACAGGTATAATGATGGTAAATAAGTATATTAGTGTTCTGTCGTTTTGAAAAAAAGAGGTTTTTGTTACACAGAGTAGTAAAATAGATATGTAATGTATGTCTTATGGGTGTGATCAACGTTAATGACTAGGTTAAAGGATTCTTCTTGGGGCCACAGTAGTTAATAGGATAATGATATTATATCTAATATTAATTTTATAATTAATTTTTTTCACATCAAAGCAACCGCCTTCTGACTCAACTTCTCCATTTAGTATCAAATTATGCTCTAGTATTATTGAGAATTGAAGGTTTATATCTACAGGTCTAACTAATAGTTAACTTTAAATAAGGGCAAATGATAAAGTACATGTGTGTGAACTATTATTAGTCTTGACGGGATAATTTAGGTGGTCATCAAAGTTCTCATAAATTATCCTTATTACGTACACTGAATGGAAAAGATCTTTATAGATGTTTTTTGGTATTTCATTAAAAAAAAAAAAAAAAAAAAAAAAAAAAATAAATATACAATTATCCATATTTTACTGAATGACGTATAGAAGAATTTAATTCTTGCCCAAGAGATATTATACCATTTAAAATACATAATTATTTTTTTTTTTTTTGGAAAATAGAATCTAAATATAAATATGAAATGAAAAAAAAAAAAAAAAAAAAAAAAAAAAAAAAAAAAAAAAAAAAAAAAAAAAAAAATTTTGGAAAGAAAATTTTTTTTTTTTTATTTTTGTTGGTAATATTTATTAAAATTTACATTTCAATAATCTAAAAATTTCGAAGTAATCGCATTTGTCACAAAATCTCGAGTTTAACATAGTCAAATACTGAATAAAAGTAATATAAGAAATAAATAATAAGAAATATAACAAGGGGCAACTATCTGAAAGAGTCCTAGGCCTGAGTGGATAAAATGTGGAGAGGATCCTCTCAAAAACTCCTTCCCTGAGTAGGATTCACCTAACTCCTGAAAAACCTAGAGGGAGAGAGGCAAGATGAACCTTTCTCTAAATAACTCACACTCTAAATTATATTGTAAAATGTAATAATTTGTTAGGGAGACCTCTCTATGAACTAGAGATGCATTCTCTCACCTTTTATATGAATTATGTCTAGCCATTTTTTTCATAACATTAACTTTAAATTATTAAAAAAAAAAAAAAAAAACTGGTCAAAAACAGCCAGAACGGGCTCCCCAGTGCACATATTCTATGTCACCGTACAGGTCCGCAGCGGGGATAGTTTGATGCACTTGAACAGAACAAATCCTCGTCTTTTCCACTAGTGAATGCGTTTGCATGGATTGCGTTTCTGCCTACTTAAGGGGAACTTACTCCGTCAGTCACGCAAAATCGATTCCTAGGCTGAACTCTGAGTTATGCGGGGTTGCTCCTGGCTTCAGCGCGAGACTATGGTAAAAGGTATATAGTACTGTTGTGTAATTGCCTAGAAGGGATGTTATCAAGCTTCTTATCCAACGCAACTTCGGCAACCCAGCATCATTTGGCACCTCTTGTAGCTCATGTTATGACTATTTGAATGCGAAGCCAGGTACAGGTATGGATACAGCTTTATGCAATCTTTCATTTCACTTACTTCGATATTCCTTAGTACACACTTTTTGCATAGAGCTATGCCTTGTCCATTCTCTCTATAAGTCCTCTCCTAAGAAAGCTGATAATAACTGCTGAGTATAAACGAACTTAACAACATATCAACGCAGCATCAAATGGTAATATGAGAAGATTAATATTAGCAAATACTTAGGTCCAAAAAAGGCACATGTTATGTACGCATATCAATGGAGGGAACAAAATCAGGAAGAAAACGTAAACTCATGCACGTGTCCACAAATACATTCATGCAAAACAATGTGTCAAATTTGTACAGACACTTGTTGTATATATAATATAACTCACTCGGTACAATTGAAGCAATCAAATTAAGATAAACCATAAAAATAGTGGTTTATCAACCTTCAATCAAAGTTAAATTTTAAAAATTAATTTTTTATACTAATTATACCGGAATAATAGTGTCTTTACTTATCAGCACTAATGCACTACAAGGTTAGAAGCTATAATGGAGGACAAAGGAGTGAAAAGAGCGTAGATTGTTATTGTAATTCGCTCCAATAGTTTTGCATAATGCTCATACACTCATCTAGGTGTATGGTCAATACATAGATCTATATATGATTCTTAGGGCTAGACATTTGGTTAACAGTAATATTATAGAAATATAAAAAAAAAAAAAAAAAAAAAAAAAAAAATCAGATTCCACTAATTTAAATAGATTGAGTGCAATAATATTAGGAACATGTATTGTATAACACTCATTTGTAATTGGAAAAGATAAGGTTTGGTAGACTCACATAGATATAGATCATTTGGTGACAGTAAGAATATGGATATAGTTAGATCATAAGGAAGCCCTGGCTGAGCTTGGGTAGATAGTTTAGACGTATTGAGTTTATCACTGCGAACGGCGCTGGCTATACTTAGGTGTACAATCACTCTACTTTCTTCCCTACTACGCTGCCATGCTTTCTACAACCTTGTTCTTAGCCATCTAACAATCACAGAAGATATTTAAGCCTACCAATCAAAGACAACACATCATTGAGGCCTGACCTTTTCAGCGCGTTTGTAACACTGGGCGGGCATTGCAGGGTTAAGGGATAGGTAATACAACGATATATATATATACCACGGAATAAAGTGTGCCTCCACGGAAGGTCAGGATCGGCCTAAGTAGGTTCCTAAAGAGGCTAGGCGGTCGGCTAGGCATATTCATGCAGTCACTCTATTAACCCTATAACCATTTAAAATGCATTACCCGACAATATTACGCCTACCCGCTTCAACACTATTTTATTATTTTATCTCATTTTTTTTTTTTTTTTTTTTTTTTTTTTTTTTTTTTTTTTTTTTTTCTTGAGTTTAATTTACTGGAATTTTAGTCACGATTGGGAGTGATTGATGGGTACCATTTCTTCTAATATTAGGATCATTCTGGTTGGTAACTATAATTATATATGGCAAAAGGATTTTTTTTTTTTTTTTTTTTTTTTTTTTTTTTTTTTTAATTAAAAGGTTATATTTTATGTAACCATGATATAATTGTAGTTTTTATTATTTATAATTTTTTTTTTTTTTTTTTTTTTTATTTTTATTTGAAATTATCATCAAGTTATACTAATAATGTTGTATATATTTTTGTAAGAGAACCATCCGGGCGGTATGGCTTCCAAATTTGTCCTAAATACGTTTACGTGATATTTCACTCGTCTTTTTTGGGCATATGTTATATTATAAAATCGTTGTACCCACTAAAAACTGTTCGTCACGCATACATTAATTATACTACCAGTCTACTCCAAGCTCACCTATGGGAAGTTTGAACTCTTGGGATTTTTAATGGTGGTTCATTCTGCTTAGGGTAGTATCAATTCGATGGGTTTTTATAAAAACAGACCGGGGTGGGCTCACAAGGTTAACCGGTTAAGGGGATTAAAAAGCTCAAAGTAGCTAAAAAGGGTGAAAATAAAGCAGGGTATCAAGGACTTAAATTTTTGAGTAAAGAATAAATAATAATAAAAAAAAAAAAAAAACAGTAATAAAAATAAATTAAAATTTTAAGGACCAAAAATAAAAAAAAAAAAAAAAAAAAAAAAAAAAAAAAAAAATATCAATTACTAATTTTTTTTTTTTTTTATTATTTGTTGTTATTAATAAAAGATATATTCAAATTGCAATTAATTTAGAGTATAGAAAGATAATACGCGTAAACACTAAGAATAAAAAACATATTATTTTTTTAATAAAAATTGATGTTTTGTGTGATGTTTATGTGACACTCATCATGATTTTCAATCTATGAATGTGTGTTCTTTTGGCTGCAAACCAATGTTCCAAATACAACTTCAAAAAAATTTCTAAAACAACATAGAAAATTTCTAATATTTTTTTTCTTATTTATATAACTTAGCGATATATTTTTTATATTCATATTTTTTTAATTACTTTGTTAATAGAAACAATTATTTTTTTCACAGATAGTATATTCAAATATGCAAACATCAACCTACAATCAAATGGCAATCTATATATGCAATATGCATACAACGAACTAATGAAGAAAATGACATTGGTAGGGTTGTTAGAATAGGTAGAATATAACTATACCCACATTGGGAGGTGGTTATTTCGGACTACCTGTGTTAGTATCGTATGTCAATGACCCTTCATCACTCTTACCAAAAGGAAAAAAATAAATTAAATAAAAATTCATGTCAAATTTTATTATACTATTTAATTTTATGGTCCACACTCATACAGGTTAATGCAGGCCGTAATCCCTACGTGAATGGGGCACACTGGGTTGAATGGAAGATGTAAAGTGGAAGGCGGGCTGGCGCTTCGTAGACCTCGATATACTTTCCTTAACCTTTCCTCCAAAGAATTGTGCAGTTGACACAAAGGTCGCAATTTTCTCTTGGTTTTGGCTATTCATTAAGTGTTTAGATGGAGGTCTTGTTGTTCCTACGTGTGCTGCTCCTCTTATCGGTATGAGGTGTTGTGGGTTTAAATATGCAGTCTTGGGTGACGAAACTAGGAGCGAAGAGAAAAGTGTACCCAAAATATAATGATAGATAATATCTAATACTCGGGTGTTTAGATGGACCACCGGTGTGCCAGCACGGGTTAATTTCAATTCAGCAAGTCCGGGTCGCAATACTAAACCGGAACCAAGGGGGCTCAGATCAATTACCTTCGGTACTACAACATCAAGTGACGGAAGAACAGTTACAGATCGGGGGTTTGCTCGACCCGGTCCATTGGCAAATCAAGAGTGTTCACGGGGATTTGTTAACACAAGGTGGTGAATCTGAGTAGAAGTGAGTGGTAGGGAACACGACGTTGAGGATTTATAAAGTTCATGTCACGACAGGGTATACGTTGACATAAAAGTAATTCACTACACCGGTATACATAAATATTGGCATGAATTTATAAATCATATTACTAACCAGAATACGAGCACAGTCACTAAGCACCCAAAACCTAATTCAAGAGAAGATGCACTAACAGTAATGTGTTAAATGATAACTGTGGGTTTAAAAACACCTTAAAATATAGGTAAAATACACTCAATAGAAATTGGATTAAAATTTTTTTGAAGTTTTTATTTATGCACAAAATTCTAAGAAAAAAAAAAAAAAAAAAAAAAAAATATATAAATATTTTATATGTAAATATACAAATCTGATATGTTATATGAAATAGAGAAAAAGATAAATTGAAGGGAAAAGTGGAAAAGAACAAGGTAAGGAAAGAAGATAAGTTAAGAAGAATGTGAAAGGGAGTGGATAAAATTTGATTTGTGGGAAAGAAATAGATATAGATTTATTTGGTGATTGAAATTGAATTGATTCCAAAATCAAACTCTACCAAAATCAGAATTTTTTTATTATTCTTTTGTTTAATACTCTTTCAGTGGAATATGTGTCGCTATATGAGTGTACAGGTGACTAGCACGAGGGAATCTAATAGGAATCATGCGATAGAGTGTACCAACGCGATAAGGTAAAGAAAAATAGTTCCGCATTAGCCAACAAAGGATGATTATAACATTAGTAGCGC
This sequence comes from Arachis monticola, assembly GCA_003063285.2. Lineage (NCBI taxonomy): Eukaryota > Viridiplantae > Streptophyta > Magnoliopsida > Fabales > Fabaceae > Arachis > Arachis monticola. The sequence goes on along the minus strand of QBTX01002641.1, from coordinate 6,099 downwards.
AGTATAGAGACAGACGTCCGAAGTGCATAGCCATGAAAGTTCAGTAACATGCTTTAATAAAAAATAAATAATATTAATAATAATAATACACACACTAGCTAAACGGTACAATAGAATGCATATATAAACACAAATAAAAAAAATATCTAGGGAATGGACATGACGATGCAATGCTCAAGACATAGTTGATGGTGACACACGATGTTAGCCAGAGAGTATTAGAAAGGTTCAAGTCCGCACCTAACATGCGCTATCAAGGTGCAAATCGGGCTAAGGCTTAGGATATTTTTATAAGGACAATGACGTCGCGGTGATGGGTCTAGAACATGAAATCACTTTTGCGGGTGTATAATTAAATAAGAATCAAGGCATGGCACGTGGGTAAGAAGGAGTGCATATTTTCCCACCCAAGTTCGGACTTTCTCGCGCATTTTTTGGGATGGTGAACGAGGGTGCTCCACGATTGGTTGGCGTTTAATGCAGTCTGAGTACGAACCGGGTGGGTTTTTAATGGGTTTGACCACCGGTCCGGTGTGGGTAGGGTAGGGTTGAGTTTATATAAAATCTCAAACCGCGAGTAGGGTTAGTGAGGGTTGGATCACAAATCGCTACATCCTACACCCTAATATTGCACCTCGGCCGCTCTAGTGGTTTGAGTTAAGTGTTTGGTAATGTTGTTATTCAAAATGGTAGTAAACCTTATCAGCATTGATTATGCTCGTGTGCTTCTTTAATGCTAGTTGCAATGAAATTCACATTTTGGGCATTTCGAAGCATGAAATTGAAATAATTATTTATAATTTTATTGTTTTTTTTTTTTTTTTTTTAAATTTAATATTTCTATTTAGGTTATTATGCTCAATTCACTTCACTCATCAATATTCAGCCATATTTTGATACTACCTACAATAGTTATGAGAACATACTACTACTAATGATTAACAGAATCAACAAGTTTTATTCACACACGGGTACACCAAAAACAAAAGTCAATCAATACATGAAAAACTCAATTGCGATTAAAGAGAGTGATCCAGGCGAAGATTGCATTGGGAAATAAAGAGCATAGATAGTAATTTAATCGGTATATCTCCATACCCATGACGCGACTGGTCAAGAAGGGTATTAGGGATGGAAAATCAAATTTAGATATTTGCCAAAATGGTCACACGCAATCAAAAAATAACACATAGGCTGAGAATGAGGGAGCAGACCATCGATGCTCTGGACACAGAACAAACTTGGTCCTAAAATATAAATCAATTCAACTTAAAAATATCAACAAAAAATCTAGAATTTTTAATTTTTGTTTTTTTTTTTTTTTTTTTTTTTAATTCTCTTTTTTCAAACCACGGGGGTGCAGACGTTTATGGGAACGATGAGGACACATTACTTTTATGTTTATAGGATAAAGTGTGTGCCGGACACACAAAGATGAGCGTTGCGTCAGCGATGCTGCCGCGTTTCAAGAAGAAGCAAGTGTTTCTTTTCCAAATATGTTATATCTTCTGCTGGGATATGTCAAATACTTGCACATGGCCTAACTGTGGATGTCTAGCTAGAATAAATGTCTGATCAGAGATTCATACAAACACATCGCTGATGAAGTAAAAATAAAAATAAATAACAAAACAAAACGAATATGCTTTTTTTAAAATAAACATTGAAAAAGGAACACTTGTACTCATCACCATGGAGGGTCGAACGTATATTCTCGCGTCTACCCTAGCACTTTTAGTTTAAAGCTCGTTACCACCACATAGTCTGCCAACTGGGCGAGTCTTATTGTCATGGCGCGTTGTGCTTGAAGCTCCATGCAAGGAATCCCCACCAAAAATCGCTTTGAACTCCAGTAACCTTCGGCGATCGGAGTCCAAACTAGGCTATAAAGCCTTCAAGCTAATTAAAGAAGTAAAGAGAAGCCACAAAAAAAGAGTATTAATTTTTTGAATGAATTCTGGGGTCCCAAACATTGCTTTTACCCACCGTCTTTGCTGTTGATCATTATGATTCCATCTGGGTAGCAAGCAATCTGAATCTCCTAAACGCGGCCAAGAATTCAACTTCTTAGACCATCAGTTGAGGCTTATACACCAACTCTTTGCATTTAAACTTTGAGCACACAAGCCATGTTTAACCTTGCTTGACAACTCACCAACTTAACACTATTCCGCTCTTACTCTTAAGCCACAAAGAGCTCTAAGTTGACCCTCAGTCTCAAGTAGCCCATATTCAAAGAGGAATTAGAAAGCCTAAAGGGATATGTTATAATTTTACCTACTTGAGATGTTGTGAAGGATGATGGGGCACAGCTTGAGGTTGGGAACGGATATATAATTCAACTCTGAATTTCGCAAGCTCCCACTCCCTTGTGCTCGTTCTTGACACTTCCACCTCTTGCAAGTTTCTTCAATATCACTTACTTGTTGACTTCTTAAGCCCGCTCTGGTACTTTCTTCCAATTCAATCTCTTTCTAATTGGTAACTAACACCAAGGACATGGGAGGCTGTGCTTCTTCTTCTTTATCTCCATGTCAAGTCCAATGGGAGGATTCAAATGTAGATAAGAGATTCATTAATGATTGAGTCCATCCTCTTGATCATCCCTCTCAAAGTCTTCAATCATGATAAGCCTTTGGAGGTTGTACACCTCCTCAACATCAATTGCAAACGTCTTAGAAGGAGGCCTATGACTTAGCTTTCCCATGGGGTTCTGCACTCCTTATGTCTTCAACCACTTCTTTCCTCTACAACAATTATGTTTCCTCTCACTTGTTCCAATCGCAAAGCCATGTTCTCTATTGTCACCGAAGTTTCTCAGTCTCCTTTATGCTGCGTTCTTCTTTTGATCTCCACATGCAGCCATGGAGTACTTTGATGCTTCAGATGTTTGGGAGCTAATCGATTTACTACATCGGTTGAAGAGCCATGCGGTTCAGTACTTTCCCTTTGCATCTTCGTCTTGCCTTACGGAGAAGAACACGAAGGGATTATTCCATTGGTTAGTTGGGGTTGGATAGATGGTTCATTGTGTTAGGGAGAGGGCTCATTAATACGGAGGTGGTTTTCTTGATAAAGGATATGAGATGGTGAATATTGAGATGTGGGGTGTTTCCGGGAGTAATTGGATTAAAGTTGGGGTGGATATGGGTTAGGGTCGTCTGGAGGTGTTTGCTTGTAGGGCTTGTGAGTATGGGTGGAGTTCAAAAACTATATTGAGGAGTGAGGTCATAGGTACATATCATGGGGGTCCACCATATCTATCGTTTCGTCTGCACCTCGGAATGGCTCTTGCTATAGCAGTTAGGTGGGTGTTGGCTGTTGCGAAAGGGTCCAAGCCATAACATTGTTTTGGCATGCATTGTAGGAGGTCTTTGTTGTGGTATTGTGGAAGGTGTTGACTGCCGGAAGGGTTGATCCAGATCCTGTGGCTCCTGTCCATCTCTGATTATTTTGACCTTGATGCATGTTCCTGTTATTTATTTTTCATTCTTAATTGGAAATTCTAAAGCGAACTACAGGGTGATGAAATTATAAGTAACTAATAAAAATTATAAAATAAAAATAACATAAACAAGCAGAGGAAAATAAAATAAAATAAAATAAAATACAAGAGAAAGATTTGCAATTTGAAAATTGAATTTAAAATTGATTTTACAATTTTGAAATTTGATTTTGAAATTTGAAATTGAAATTTAACTTTTTTTTTTTGAATAAGATAATAATTTTTAAAAAAGATATGATTTTTTTTTGAAAAAAAATTGGAATTTTGAAATTTAAAACTAAGCATAAGATACAGCATAAAAAATTTAAAACTTAAAAATCTGAAATTTTTTTTTGTTTTCGAAATAAATCAATTTAAATTAAGAAAAAAAAAAAGCAAATACCTAATTACGAAAAAGCCAGAAATAAAAACAAAAATAAAAACAAATAAATAAGCAAAAAGTAAATATTTAACAATAACACATAATAAGGCACACGTTTGCATGCCCCGAAACGGGCCAATGTTGACGATCGGTTTCCTATCGGTAAAGAAATTCACAAATTATAATTCGCGTTGTAAGTATATCCTAAAAACCAATAAAAATCCTTTCGTACAAAAGTTTGTTGTGCACTTAAGCAAACCCAATTGATAACGAAGTATTTAAACCTCAGGGTTCTTGCTCGAAGAATTGCAGGGGAGGCTATGAGTTTATTAATTGGTATGAAAATGGTATGTCTGGGTTTGTAAGAAGTTTGAACAGAGGAAAATAAATCGTAGGAATTGTAGATAAACTTAATAACAATAAAACTTCTTGCAAGGTATGAAAATTAGAACTCCTATCCCTATTGTCCTTATCAACTAGTGGATGATGTAATTGGAGTGTTAGATCCCACTTAGTTAACCTTTACTAAATAAAGAAAAGTCAAGGTGGACTAATTTGTTAGATCCTCAAGTCCTAGCCAACTCCTAAAAAGGACTAGAGTTATCGGATATCGCAATTAGATTAGGCGATAAGTAACAAATTATCATTTTTATACTTTGGAATACTCAAGAGTTACATAATCAACCAAAGCCAAAAGGGAAAAATCTAAATTAAATTACAAAGCATGTCAATATAAATGATGCAAGAGCAAGGTCATATGGCTTGAAATACCTCAATTTATATTAAAATAAACATTTTAAAAAATTTAGAATACGAGATATTCATAACAATTAAAAAAAAAAATAGTTCATAAACAATAAGAGTAAAACGAAAACATTAGAATAAATAAAATATATAAAAGAACATACTTGAACCTGAGAGGCACAGCTGAAATCCTAAATCCTTTGAAGAGGAATCTCTAATTCTAAAACCTAAGAGATGAGGAGAGAACCTCTTCTCTCTAAAAACTACATCTAAATTTAGAAATGTGAATAATTGAAAACCTCTCTATGATGGATGCATTCTCCCCACTTGATAGCTTCTATCTGTATTTTCTGGTTGATTAAATGGGTCAAAAGGAGCCCAGAAATTGCCCCCAAGCGTATTCAGTTTACGGACAGGTCACGGGAAAGTGACGCGGAAGGTCGCATCTCACGCGTTTGCGTGTATTGCGTTTCTGCCAGTCAGTAGCATCCAGCGTGATCCAGCGCGGTTCGTGTCGGCGCTGGCTTCGGGCAGCTAATGGCAAATTGATATATCGGTTTGCGGAATTTCCATGTTATCCTTGTCCAACGCAACTGGTATCACTGTCATTTGTACCTCGTGTAGCTTAAGTTATGACTGTTTGAATACGAAGAGGTCAGGCTGGACAGCTTAGCCAATTTTTTCTCTTCTTGTATTCCTTCCATGTTTGCCATTACTTCCTTTCCATCTTCTAACTCATTCCTACCCTGTAGGTCTTGAAACACTAACACACACATCAAGGCACTTGAATGGTAATAGCCAAGTCAGGATTATATAGCAAATATAGGTCCCAAAGAAGCCATTTTTCAATCATAGTTCCATCAAGACTCAGGAAGGGAAAAAAACGTTAAAACTCATGCAAATCATATTGAAGTAGGAGTGTATAAAGAGATTGATAAATCTCACTCAATTGCGCCACATAGAAATAACAACCCATAAAATATGTGGGTTATTTGCACTTGCCTAATATTCGTCAAAAGTTTTTCAATTTCCTGAACTTAAATGGTGCTAAGCTCGAATTTGGTACCGTGAACAAGTCATTAAACAATGAGGAGATAAGCAAACGTCATGAAATCGAATTGGTATCTAAGCAAAAGACTTATCCGAACTACACAATCAAGCAAACAATCAATCAAGAGAGAAATGCAAATATTCACATATTAACATATTCAACACTAAAGCCAATAGAATGGCACAAATAAGCACAAGTCCCTTGCAAGGGCGCCATTTTTTTTTTGTAGAACAAAATATTCTTGTGCCAGTTAGAAACTAGTAGATGAAGTCCGATCGTGAGTATAGTCTAAACCACACATGCAATACCGCGAGTCAAACAATTCTAAAATTCTCTGACCGAGAGTATTGATCCCGGGTCGTTCTCCCTAGGAATTTCCTCTTAGACATGTGCATCATCTTTATAGGAGTAGGAAGGCTTTTATGATTTTCGAGAGTT
>QBTX01002640.1:0-16777 GCA_003063285.2 Arachis monticola | reverse complement strand
AATTTTTTGTAATTATCAAACTATACTCTATTTAGCTCAACTAGCATATTCTTCCAACAAAAGTTGCTTGACCAATCAATCCCTGTGGGATTCGACCTCACTCTATTGTGAGTTTTTACTTGATGACAATTCGGTATACTTGCCGAAGGAAAATTTGTTGAGAGACAAGTTTTCATGCATCAAGTTTATGGCGCCGTTACCGGGGATTGATTTTGTAGCAACAATGATTAAGTTGGAAGTTCACCAGATTGAGCATTTTTCTTTTGTTTGTTTATTCTATTCAGTCATTTACCTTCAGTTTATTTAGTTTCTTCCTCACCCTCTATCCCCTCATTATCTTCTTTTTCCTTGAATTTACTTACAATTCTGCTCACTAACCCACTAACTATTTGATAATTTGCACCACTCACACTAACAATCACTCTAACAAGAATAATTACTTCATTTTATTTCTTGCTGTGTGCTTTGTTAGTTGTATGACAAGGAGAAGAAGTGGAGCTTCAACTTCCTTTGATTTAGAACCTGAGAAAACCCTCTCTAAATTAAGGAGGGAAGCAAGAGGGAAAGGAGTTGTTGGTGCTGAGGATGAGGAAGAGTACTTTGAAACAAACATGAAGGATAACTTGGAAAACAACCATGAAGGAGAGGCTCACAACCATGCCAGAGAAGGCTTTATAAATCATGCTGGGCAAGAGAGGAGAGTTTTAGACTCTTACATCAATCTAAATCCAGGAAACTATGGAAGTAGCATTCAAAAGCCCACCATACATGCCAACAATTTCGAATTAAAACCTCAGCTCATCACCCTTGTTCAGAACAACTGCTCATTCGGAGGAAGTGCCCAGGAAGACCCCAATCAATATCTCACCACTTTCCTGAGAATATGTGACATTGTGAAGTCTAATGGAGTCCACCCGGATGTCTATAGGCTGCTTTTGTTCCCTTTTTCACTCAGGGACAAAGCATCCAAGTGGCTGGAGTCCTTTCCAAAGGAGAGCTTAACAAATTGGGAAGATATGGTAAACAAATTTTTGGCAAGATTTTACCCTCCTCAAAGAATTAACAGGCTGAGAGCTAAGGTGCAAACTTTCAGGCAACAAGATGGTGAAACTTTCTTTGAGGTATGGGAGAAGTTCAAGGACTTAACAAGGAGATGCCCACCAGACATGTTCAAAGAGTGGGTTCAACTTCACATTTTCTAAGAACGTCTTTCTTATGAGTCAAAGAAGGTTGTAGACCATTCATCAGGAGATTCTCTAAACAAGAAGAAAACCATTGAAGAAGCCATAGATGTCATTGAGATGGTAGCTGAGAATGACTACTTCTATGCTTCTGAAAAAAGCAACACTCGAGGAGTAATGGAACTGAATCACATGGATACATTGCTGGCTCAAAATAAGATGATCCCCAAGCAGCTAGCAGATCTCAACAAGAAGGTAGAGAAAAACCAAGTTGCAACTGTCATCACTTCATCACCTACTAGAGAAGGAGTGAATGTAGGGGAAGAAGGTGACTGGGAACCAGCCAATTATGTTGGAAACTCACCTAGACAAATCCATGATCCGTACTCCAAAACTTACAACTCTGGATGGAGAAATCACCCTAACTTTGGGTAGGAAAATCAACAAGACCAAAGCCAAGACCAGAGACGCCACAACCACAATTCCAACAACAATGTAACTCACCAATATCCCTCACAGAGATCCTATCAACAACCACCTAATCTCAACCCACCATCACTAACCGAGGATAGACTTTCCAAAATTGAGACTCTACTTGAAGACATATGTAGAGAAGTCCAAGACAACAAAGTGTTTAAGGATGAAGTGCGAGCTAATATCAAAAACCAAGGGAAAACCATCAAGAGACTGGAGTCCCAAGTAGGGTATCTATCTCAACAAATTCCCAAACCCACTGATGGTTTTCCAAGTGATACAGAAAAGAACCTAAGAGGAGAAACAAAGAAAGTAAGGTGGGAAGAATGCAAGATGATCACCACAAGTGATGAGAGGAGTATTATTCATACCCTGGGTCGAGCTGTCCAACCCGGGATGTTTTACAGACAAAGCGACCGACCTCTTCAGGTCAGGACAACCCAACCTCTTCTCAAAGAGCTCGGCCAAGTCACAAGAAAGCTTATAAAGGGCCCAAATAGAGGAACACGACCCCAATCCAAAGTCAACCCAAAGCCTATAGAGATAAGGGTGGTTCCCATGAAAGATAAAGATAAAGATAAAGATAAGATAACTAACTTATCTTATCTGCAAAGGTCACTCTACACCATTATAAATACACTGGAGCACCCAGGTATAACTCATACTCTAATTCTACTCAATACCTGCTTAATACCCTTGCTAACTTAAGCATCGAAGTCCCTTGCAGGTACTCCCCACCCTCCGGGAACGAAGGAATCAGCAACACCACCAAGTCCAACAAGTCAGGCACAAACCATTCCAACCAATACAGAAGATCTCGTCCGAGATCGACCTACAGTTTCAGGTAACCCTCGGAACAAGTATAGAGGAAGTAGAACACTCCAAGACAGTCCAAAGGAAAATCATGAAGAAAGAAACCATGCACCCCAACCCACACTCAGTGAAGAGCTAAAGAAAAGGGTGATACTGAACCCATATACACCCTTTCCCCAAAGGCTCAAAGGAGGAGTAGCAAAGAGAATGTATTCAAGGTTTCTCGACATGTTTACATCTCTTGATGTAAATATACCATTCATTAAGGCCCTCTAGCAAACGCCCTCCTACTTCAAGTACATAAAGGAGCTATTGGCCAAAAAGAGTTCATTGAAGGGTGGACAAACAATAAAGATAAATAGGGAGTGTAGTGCTCTTATCCAAATAGGGCCACCTATAAAGAAGAAGGATCCAGGGAGTTTCCACATTCCCTGTGCTATAGGAGAGACAATGTTTGATAAAGGGCTCTGTGACTTGGGAGCAAAGATCAACTTAATGCCTCTGTCCCTCATGAAAAAGCTTCAAATCAATGAGCTAACACCCACAGATGTAATCATCAAACTGGCTCATAAAACCCAAAAACAGGCAATAGGGGTGGTTGAGAATGTGTTAGTGAAGGTTGAGAGCTACTTCCTCCCCACAGACTTGTTATCCTAGAAATGGAAGAGAATCCCATTCACCCCATCATTCTGGGAAGGCCATTCTTAGCCACAGCCAGAGCACTTATAGATGTGGAGCGAGGGGAGCTAGTATTGAGAATACATGATGAACAGCTCACCTTCAATGTTTTCAAACCCTCACAAGAAGCAGATCATGATAATAAGGAGTCAGAGGAAGAGCACAAGAAAGAGCTAATGGAAGAGTCAAACAGGAGAGCACAAGCACCACACTTAAGAACTCCTATGGTTAACAACCAATGTGATCATAAGGAGCAACAGCCAAGTGTAATCCAAAAGGAACCAGACCCACCAGAGTCATATGAGACAAGCAACAAAATTTTCCTCAAAGAAAAAACCACAAGTAGCAAAGTGACATCATCCCTGAGATACCTCAAGGGATGCATTTTCCTCCACACAACTATTGGGAGCAACTCAATATGTCCTTAGGAGATTTGAGTTCCAACATGGAGCAACTAAGGATGGAGCACCAAGAGCATTCTATTATCTTCCATGAAATTAGAGAGTACCAAAGAGCTGTGAGGGAGGAGCAACAAAGGCAAGAAAGAGACATTGAGGAGCTCAAGCACTCCATAACAAGAGGAAGAACTAGCCGCCATCACTAAGGTGGACCCGTTCTTTAATTTCCATGTTCTTATTTTTCTGTTTTTAAATTTTTTATGCTTTATGTTTGACTATGTTTTAGCTTCATTATATGATCATTAGTGTCTAGTGTCTATGTCTTAAAGTTATGAACAATTCGATGAATCCTTCACTTTCTTAAATGAAAAATGTTCTAATACAAAGAACAAGAAGTACATATGAATTTCAAATTTTATCTTGAAATTAGTTTAATTATTTTTATTGTGTCAATACTTTTTGTTTCTGAATTTTTTTTTTTTTTTTTTTTTTTTATCTTTTTTATAGTGAAGTTTATGAATGTTAAAATTGTTGGCTCTTTGAAAGAATGATGAAAAGAGGAAATGTTATTGATAATATGAAAAATCATGGAAATGATTTCTTGAAGCAAAGAAAAAAGCAGTGAAAAAAAGCATGCGAAAAATGCCCGGAAAAATAAAGCAAAAAAAAGAGAAAAAGCAAGCAGAAAAAAGCCAATAAGCCCTAAAACCAAAAGAAGGGCTAAAAAAAGGGCATCCAAGGCTTTGAGCATTAATGGATAGGAGGGCCCAAAGTAAAAAATTCCTGGCTTAAGCAGCTAAACTAAGCTGTCCTAACCATGTACTGTGCGCATTGAAGGTCCAAGTTAAAAAGCTTGAGACTGAGTGGTTAAAATCATGATCCAAAGCAAAAAGAGTGTGCTCAAGAGAACTCTGACACCTCTAACGGGGGACTTTAGCCAAAGCTGAGTCACAATCCTGAAAAAGGTTCACCCCAGTTATGTTGTCTGTGGCATTTATGCATCCGGTGGTAATACTGGAAACAAGATCTTAGGAGGTCTAACGCCAAGAACGTCATAAAAAAAATTATTTAAAAAAAAACTGAATGAGGAGATTCAATAACACTATCAATAAAATTCTTAGTTCTAATACAGATAACCAATCATTCATGAAACTTCAAGGAATAAAGGAGATGCCAAAACTGTTCAGAAAGCAAAAAGCTACTAGGTCCCCGCTCACTAATTTTTAACTAAAGCCTTATTGATTACTTTGGATTATAGGATATTCTGCTTTTTTATCCTAGTTTTGTTTTTCAAGTTTCTTGGGGACAAGCAACAATTTAAGTTTTTTGGTGTTGTGATGGAGCGATAATTTATATGCTTTTGGCAATGTTTTCTTATCAGGTTTTTTAATATGTTTTAGTTACTTGTAGTATTTTTTGTCAAAAGAAAAAAAAAAAATTCACATTTCTGGACTTTACTATGAGTTTGTGTGTTTTTCTGTGATTTCAGGTATTTTCTGGCTGAAATTGAGGGACCTGAGCAAAAATCTTATTCCGAGGCTGAGAAAGGACTGAAGATGCTGTTGGATTCTGACCTCCCTGCACTCGAAGTGAATTTTCTGGAGCTACACTTAGTATAATAGTCCATACTTTGTCTGAGATTTGATGGCCCAAACTAGCGTCAAAACGCCCACCAGAGACCCTTTTCTGGCGTAAAATGCCAGAACTGGCACCAAAGCTGGAGTTAAACGCCGAAACTGGCACCAAAACTGGCGTTTAAACTCCAAGAAGAACCTATGCACGTGAAAGCTTCAATGCTCATCCCAAACACACACCAAGTGGGCCCCGGAAGTGGATTTCTGCACTACCTACACTTAGTTACTCATTTTCTGTGAACCTAGTTTGCTAGTTTAGTATAAATAGTACTTTTTACTATTGTATTCACATCTTTAGATCATTTTTGAGGCTATCTTTGGATCACTTTTGATCTCTTGATCACGTTTTAGGGGCTGGCCATTTGGCCATGCCTGGACCTTCATCACTTATGTATTTTTAATGGTGGAGTTTCTATACCTCATAGATTAAGGTGTGGAGATCTGTTATTCCTCATGAATTAATGCAAAGTACTATTGTTTTTCTATTCAATTCATGCTTATTCTTGTTCTAAGATCTTCACTCGTACTTCAACCTGATGGATGTGATGATCTGTGACACTCATCATCATCCTCCCTTATGAACGCATGCCTGACAACCACTTCCGTTCTATCTGCAAGAGCTTGAGTGTGTATCTCTTGGTCTTCTGGTTCACGACGTATGGTTGCCTCTCCTGACAACAGAGCCTTCCATTCTGTGAGATCAGAGTCTTCGTGGTATAAGCTAGAATTATTTGGCAGCATTCTTGAGATCTAGAAAGTCTAAACCATGTCTATGGTATTTCGAGTAGGATCTGGGATGGGATGATTGTGACGAGCTTCAAACTCGTGATTGTTGGGTGCAGTGACAGTGTGCAAAAGGATCGATGGATAGTATTCCGACACGATCGAGAACCGACAGCTGATTAGCCATGCGGGAAACCGTAACGGACATGTTTTCACTGAAAGGATGGATGGTAGCCATTGACAACGGTGATCAACCAACATAAAATTTGCCATGGAAGGAAGTAGGCATGATTGGATAAGGACAATAGGAAAGCAGAGGCTCAGAGGGAACAAAGCATCTCCATACGCTTATCTGAAATTTCCACCAATGAATTGCATAAGTATCTCTATCCTATTTTATGTTTTATTTCTCTTTTAATTATCAAACTCTCATAACCATTTGAATCCGCCTGATTGAGATTTACAAAATGATCATAGCTTGCTTCAAGCTGACAATCTCCGTGGATCGACCCTTACTCACGTAAGGTGTTACTTGGACGACCCACTGTACTTGCTGGTCAGTATAATTTAGATGAGCAATATCAGTTTCATATAATTTCTTGCACAACAAGTTTTCTCTATTTTTCCTTTTCGTTGAACTGTAAGAACAGTTCTTCTTATTCATTCAATGTTCATCCCTTTATTCTTTGAATCACATCGCTCCTTTTTCATGATCAATCACTATTCTTTCATGCTATCAAAATCCTAATTTTGTTATCCATGGCTATCACACAATAAACTCAATAAGTCATTCCTTCTACTTACATTGTTTTTGAACCTAAATCATTTTTAAATAATATTTTAAATAAATAGGTAAAAATAACCATAAAATATGACAACAACAAGCGGTAAATGCCATAGAGAATAATATCTAGAAAGTCAACCCAAGAAAGACTCTGGTGGACGAAATTGTGATTCGTACTCTTTATTGTTGTATGGAATTAATTCCCCGATAATGGCTCCAAAAATATGGTGCTCAATATCATGGTGTCTAAAATTTAATACACAACTTCGCACAACTAACCAGCAAGTGTACTGGGTCGTCCAAGTAATACCTTACGTGAGTAAGGGTCGATCCCACAGAGATTGTTGGTATGAAGCAAGCTATGGTCATCTTGTAAATCRCAGTCAGGCGGATTTAACTAATTTAAGAGATTATTGGTTTAAATTATGATTAAAAAAAATAGAACAGAAAGTTAAAGATAGAGTTACTCATGTAATCCGAATGTGGAAATTCGGATAGGTGCTATGAGGTGCTGCGTGTTCCTTCTGGAATCCTCTGCTACTTTCATACTGTCTTTCATCCAATTCCCTTCTTACTTCTTTCCATGGCAAGCTGTAATGTAGTAGCCATCACCGTTGTCAATGGCTACATCCCTCCTCTCAGTAAAAATCTGGTCCAAATGCTCTGTCACAGCACGGCTAATCATCTGGTGGTTCATCAAATCAGGGTGGAGTAGAATCCCTTGATTCTTTTGCGTCTGTACACTAACTCCCAGCCTCAGAAGTTTCGAAGCTTGTCAGCAGTCATAATCCCAGAATCCTACTCGGAATACCACAAACAAGGTTAGAATCTTTCCGATCCCATGAATCCACCATCAATTCTAGCTTATACCAACGAAGACTCTAGATTTAATCTACAAGAGATACGCCCAGATCTAAGGTAGAAACGGAAAGTGGTTGTCCAATCACGTCCACGTTCATAGGTGAGAATGATGTGAGTGTCACAGAATCATCACATTCCATCAAGTGAAGTGCAACGTATATCTAGAACAGGAATAAATCGACTTGGATAGAAAATAATAGTAATTTGCATTGAAACTTGAGGTACAATAGAGCTCCACCCCATTAATCTATGGTGTGTAAAAACTCGACACAATTAGAAATTACATAAGTGAAAGGTTCAGGCATGGCTGAATGGCCAGCCCCCATGAAGGTCTAAGGACTAGGCATCCAGAGATATGTAATACAATAGTAAACTATCCTATTTATACTAGACTACCTACTAGGGTTTACAGAAGTAAGTAATTGATGCATAAATCCACTTCCAGGGCCCACTTGGTGTATGTTTGAGCTGATCTTGATCTATCCACGAGCTGAGGCTTATTTTGGAGTTAAACGCCAAGTTGTAACGTGTTTTGGGCGTTCAACTCCGGTTTGTGATGTGTTTCTGGCGTTTGACTCCAGACAGCAACAMGAAACTGGCGTTGAGCGCCAGTTTACGTCATCTAATCACGAGTAAAGTATGGACTATTATATATTGCTGGAAAGCTCTGGATGTCTACTTTCCAACTCCGTTGAGAGTGCGCCATTTGAAGTTCTGTAGCTCCATAAAATCTATTTCGAGTGCAGGGAGGTTAGATTCCAACAGCATCAGCAGTCCTTTGTCAGCCTCCTATCAGAGTTTTGCTCAGGTCCCTCAATTTCAGCCAGAAAATACCTGAAATCACAGAGCATAAAAATTATTCGCTCATCAGAAATATGAATTTAGCATAAAAATTAATGAAAACATCCCTAAAAGTAACTAGATCATACTAAAAACTACCTAAAAACAATGCCAAAAAGCGTATAAATTATTCGCTCATCAGACTCCATACTACAATAGTTTTAATTAGAATTTAATAAAGTAATTGGAGCAAGATTGAAGAGTATATCCTCAAATTAACCAAAGACAAGGTAAAACAACTGGAACTTCAACCAAAGCTAACCAAGAAGCATGGTTTAAGATCTTCACAATATATCTCCAAAATCAAGCTCATTGTTTCCCTTGTTGTTCTAGGTAGTCCTTTCAGCATATAGGTGCATATTGATATTATTCTTAAAGGGTTCAATGAAGATTATCAAATGCTTTTGACTATAATTAACTCTAAATCAGAATCATTATCACTTAATGAGGAAGAAAGTATCTTATTTCACCTGATGACATGCTTGAAGGTTAGAAAACTAGAAACTCTTCTAACACAAGCACATTTTACACAAATATCATTTAGCAGAAGAAGAAAAAAAGCAAATTCAATAAGGGTGGAATAAATTCTTTTTTGAATATACTACAATTCTAAGTGTATGGCAAAATTTGTCATTCAGCTTGGCGTTGCTCCCATAGATTTTACCATAATTTTTTTTCTCTTGTCCAATCACATCCTAATAGACATGTCTCTTACTGATTAACAATATCTATCACTTTAACCCCTTCTTGATCAACCTCTCCACCACTGCCTTTTTCTACCTTTCACAATCTATTTGTGTACATTATTAAAGCCTCATCTGTTACTAATGCAGCTTACCATCAAAACACTTGTGTTTCACACCATGCCACCCCAGACCATTCTACTATGATTTACTGTTCAAATTATCAAGGTCCAAAATAGATTCAAATAGGTAATGGCATAGATTTGAAAGTTCCATAAATCGGTCAATCTTTCTTGCTTGCTAAGGATTCAAATAAATTGTTGAAATTGTGCAGTCTTATTCATTCTCCTAAACTAACTAAAAATCTAATTAGTGTTGCTAAACTTGTTAAGAATGACCAAATTTTCTTTGAGTTTCATGCAAGAATTTGCTTTCTTAAATGTCACCACAGTAGGAAGGCTCTCTTGCAATGTTTTTGGCATAACGGAATTTATAGATTTCATGATGTTATTGTTCCTAAAAATAAGAGAAATTATTCTAATCCTATAATTTTTGTTGCTACTTGTAATTTCTTTAATTTTCGACATTTGAGGCTTGGACATGCTGCTGCCAAGACTGTGCAGTGTGTTCTTTCAAACTGTAAAATTACATCTTTAATAGTAATACTGTGAATTCTAATGAATCTCATGTTTGTGACTATAATACCCTACCACACAGAGATTTACACCTAGGATGTAAATAGAGTTGGCGAGGCGCTATGACCTCTAAAAGTGTGTGTATATATATATATATATATATATATATAATTATATAATATAAATACTATTATATTATATTATATATATTTACAGACAGGCCCGCGAGCGGATCTAAGGAGTGAAAGGGGAAGAATGAGGTAAGCTTATATAATGCAGTATGAATATATGCAAAGAGCAAAGAAATAATATGAAGTTAAGATGCGGCCGGTAGTCTCGCACGCATATGCAGGTTAGATATGTTAATTAGACTGTGGCGGTAGTCCGCACACATATGCAGTTGCAGAAAAGTAAATATTGGAAACACTAAAATGAAGAACTAATAAAAGAATTTTTATTTGTTTTTTTTTTTTTTTATTGAATGTATAATGGATGGAAGAGTGAAAATAGGAGCTGGATGAGCTTACAAGCGGGAAACTTCAGAGCGTGTCTCTCACTATCTCTCCTTGATGTTTTGTAAATGGATATAAAGGGTGCTGCTTACATTATGAAAGGATGGGCCTCCTTTTATAGATTGAGAAAATTACTGTTGTTCTAGCATGACGTATATTTAACGTATTATAGGAATCATAAATTTAAAAAAAGATATTTTTGTTTGTTAATTGCAGAAGTTTGGGCTTAAGATCTAATCTTGCCTCCTAGATTGATCAAAGCAAATCGATCTTTCATTTGATTTGTAATCGCTTGATGATTCTTCTGACGGGAGTAGGATTCATCTTTTGTGTTTTTTGTCTTCATCGATCATCTGCATATTTGTTGAAGAGTGTCTTGCTAAAGTTTCATTTTGATTGGGCCCCTGCAAGGGCTGCTGCAATTTGGCTTTCTGGTTTTGAAGGAATAACCTGTTGTTCCTCATGATCGAAGTGGTTTGGATGAACTTGGGGTGCCTCTTTGAACTAATTTCTAACTTTTTCTGGATGAAGCCTGGTGGCCATCAAACTAGAGACCACCATTTACAAAGGCATTCTCTTGAACCATAGGTGGCTGCCTTTTGGATGTTCTTGTTTTGCCGTACCTTGTACTAGCCATGAGAATTACCCTAGGCCAGCGGAGAAAAACAGAAAAATGAAGATCCGCAGGAATGCTTGTTTCCTGTTGGTCGAAAGTTTTTGTGGTGAAAATTTTGAACCCCTCATCGGGGCGAGGTGGGGGCGGGCTGAGAAGATTTCTGGTTAGAGGACCTAAATTAATCCCACCATTGGGAGAACAATTTGGGGAATTGATAATGGAATTTTCTTGAATAAATGGCATTATTTAATGTCTAATTTCTGATATTTTGTACCAAAATACTCTTCCAGGCATCCTACATAATCCCAATAAGAATATCCATCGGGTCATAAAGGATTAGAAGAATTTTTTTGTATTGTTTGGTTTTACCGCAAATTTGATTAGGCGTGAAGTAACTTTTAGAATGTTGAATGGTTTGAATGATTTATGTTGGGACATCTTTAGATCTTTGTAATGTTTTTTATTGAGACCTGTCTGCAATTATCTCACTAATATGAATTCATTAAAAACTGCTCTGGTTTTGTTCAAGGCTGTTTGGTCTAAAATGGAATCCCCTGGGGAAAAGGAACTTTAGGAATAACTTTAAAAGGTGATTTTTCCCCAAAACTCAGGTTCCCCATAGAAGGACAGATGAGAACTTGTTTTTTGATAATGTATGTGGTTGGTTGTTTTAATTGAGTCTTATCAGGCTGGTTGGGTTTGTATTGAGGTGGGCAGTGGTTTGGGCAATTGTTTTTCCTTTTGATCATTGCCAAATGGTTTTTTTTGAGTTGCATCTTGTGATTATAAGTTTGGTTAGGTCTATTTCATCTCTCATCTGAGCTGTCACATTTCAGCCCAGGATTTTTTATGGAGTATTGTAATGGCCTGCATCTTGTGAAGTGCCAACAAGGTTTGGATTGGGAAGGCATAATCTGTCTTGTTTGCTTTGCTGATTTGTAGACTGTGGGGTTTGAGTAGATGACTCAACTACATTTTTTGTGATATGAGTAGATACCCAGTCGCTCTTGGGTTATAGGGAAGGTTGTTGGGTAGATGACCCAGTGGGGTACTTGACCCAGATCTCTTAGTCGGCCCAGGAAGGGCTATGCCGAATCCTCTGCCTCTTACCGAGGCTAATGTTACCTTTTTAGGCATCTTTTCCTTGGTTATCTTCCTCAAATATTCACGTGTTGAGAAAGTCAGGGAGAGAGTTTGAGTTCTCCCTTGATTGTCCAATTGTTTAAAAGTCAAAAGACACTTAAAATTGCTTCCTTTTTTTTTTTTTTTTTTTTTTTTTTTTTTTTTTTATTTTTTACTATCATTTTTGTAAACTATCTTTTTTTTTTTTTTGTATTAAATTTTTAATCTGGGACTAAAAATTTTGATTTGAGTAGTCGGATTGAAATTTTGTGTGAAGACAATGGCTTTTTTTTTTTTTTTAAATTCTTTTTTGATTGTGGAATATTTTTGTGAAGTAAGAATTCCAGTGTTTTGGAATGTAATGCCCCAATGATAAATTCTTTATCATGCAGTTTTTGTTTTTAAAATACGCACCAGTTCTTAAATCGATTGCATAGGTTTCTAACTATTTTGAATGCATGAGGGCAATGGGCAGGTAAAGGACATGGAAAGATTGGCGGACTTTTGGTTTTTAAGAAATCGGATAATATCCGTGATTTGTCTGTCCAAGGGGAGGATTTTCTTAAGCCTATCATGAAGGGGCTTAAGGAGATTGTTTAGATTCGGGATGAATCTGAAACATTTAATTAGACATCCTAGAAACCTCTGGAGCTGAGGTTTATCAAGTATATAATCTGAAACTTTTTGCAAACAATAATTGATCTTTCAATAGGAGTGTATTAGTTCCTTGAAAAATTATGTGGCAAAGAAATCGGATCTTTGTTTGAAAAAGAACAATTTTTGGTTTAGAAACACATAGTCCATTTTTTTTTGGATATTACATAAAAGTTTTAACATGTTTGAATTTTTTTTTGTTCCAGAGTTGGAAAAAATTATAGACATCATCAATATAAACTACTTCAAATGTTTGAAGTATGGATTGAAAATATATAATCATGATCTTCTGAAATTAAGGAAAGGGGCTTTTTCAGACCAAAAGCATTATATCCATTTCATATTGAGCCCAATGGAACTGTAAAGTGTTGTTTATATCTGGTCTTATTCGTGTGATTTGGATTTGCCAAAAGCCCGACTTCAATATCAAATTTTGAAAAAATCATTTGCTGAGTTTTAATCTATAAGCATAATCCTTTTGTGTTGATAGGGGGATAACGAAATCCCTGTAAAGCTTGATTAAGGGTTTGTAATTGATAACAAGCCAATGGGAGTTTTTCTCTTCTATTTTTCAGCTTGTTATTAACATAATAAAGTCAGAGCAAGACAAGGACTTTTGCTAGGACGGATTAAATCTTTTATCCAAGAGATCTTAATTCCTTGTTGTTAATGCTGCAAAAGCTGCTCATTCATTTGAATGGGACGGGCTTTTGTAGGGATTTTTGATTCTTTGAAATCCTTTTCATATGGAAGGATCAACTATGTGTTTCTTTCCTATCCAGAAGACATAGGAAAATCAAGACAAATATTTTTCAATTTTGATTGAAGATTTTTTTTTATTTTTATCTTGAATCCTTTGGTTGAGAAAGCTTGATTCAAGGTTTGTAAAGAGATTTCTCTTTTAGAAAATACAAAAATCATTTTGTTTTTCAATTAGTTTTAGAGATTCTTTGCTTAGGTGAGTCTAGAAACTCAAAGAAAGTTACCTGTCCTCCCAAAAAGAGTGTAAGTCCAGGAAAAATCTTGGCCAGGTATGAAACAATAGATTTATGGAAAAGGTGTCCCCAAAACTTACATCATTTTTTTACTATCTTTTGCTATGAATGAAAATCGGTGGGAATTTGTATTTTCCCTTTTCAATTTAAAAGGACATGTGTTTTTTAAAATGATACTTAAGCCTTTCACCCGTTATTGAGCTAAGGCGTTCAGTAGTTTTTTCGATAAATATTTTGTGGGGACCTAGACCTTTCCTCAATACATTTGAAACTGCACCTGATTCAAAGAGTGCAATGGTGTCAAAACAAAGCGTGCTAGAGAGAGAGCGAAAGCAGTTTTAGACATGATTACATAAAATCTGATATCATGTCTAAACTCTTTCGCTCTCTCTCAGACGCCTTTCCTTTTCTTCACTTCCTCTTCTTCCTCCTCTCCGATCCATTCTTCTTCCAATCCCCTTACTGAGAAAGTTATCCCTCCTGAGGAACTTTCCCCCAAACACAATATCTTTGAGAAGAGTTGCTTCGAAGATATCAATCAAAGCCATTGACAATTGGAAAATCAAAATCCCACAAGATGAGTTATATGTCCTGATGATAACAAAGATGAAAATTCTGAATTATATCATCTCAAAAGTAATAATTTCTTTTTTTTTTTTTTTTTGGCCCATTCGTAGAATTTCCAAAGTCTTCTTGACTAAACAATCAGTTATGAGAACATGCCGCCACTACAGATATCTTCACATAGGTGTGTCCAAGTTGCAGTCAAACCACTCATCCGAGAAAGTTGAATGCCTCTATCCTCATGTGTCTTAGAGAATTATACACATGACTTCCAAGACTCCTTAATAGGAACAGTTTGAAACAAGCTAGGACACTGGTCAGTTACTTCAACTGTTTTCCCATAACAAACACGGTCAGTCTTATTAGACCTTAACATTCTTGACCTCTACTTTCCTAAGGCATTCGAATTATGGTTTAACATGAAGAGGGTTCCATTTCCAGCCGCTTTTAATCTATAGATTTCAATACAAGGTCATGAACACTTGTAACTCTAGAGTCCTTCTTAAGTATCCCAAGATCGTGAAGACCACTTTGTTTGTCACAGACACTGACAAAGGCCAACGTCATGATCCCTAAGGCTCATAAGTGGGTATGAAATTGACCTCCCAACAATTCATGGTCAATTTGACCGAGCCATTCCAACGCAACTCTAGACAAGCACCTCTTTTACGCGAAGTAAAACAAGATGAATCAGGGAAAGTAGAGATTTTTTTTTTTTTATTTTTGGTATTTTGATTGTGTTAGTGAAGCCAGAGAACATCAAAATATTTTTGCTTCAGCAGAGATCTTTTTCAGTAACTTCCCATATCAGTTTTCAAAAAATGTCGAGACCAAGCAATTCTGAAATACATAATTTCCGGATTACAAATAATTCAATGCATTTCTCAAAGTAGTTACCAAGAAAGATGCATGGTGATTGTAAGAATTTGAAGTGTGAATCTTCTATTCCATTCCCATCTACGTTCAAACAGTATCTTCTTTGAAGGTAAATGAATAAAACGAATTTGTATAAACAGAGAAGCCTTACGTTAAAAACCTTAACTCTAAAGAGTATAACCTCCAAAGAGAATGGTATTTACGTACTTATAACGTAAATCTACTAAATTCAAAAGAAAAATATTACAAATTTTTTAAAATGTTGATTATTTACTATTCCTTTTTTTGAATGGTTTCATCTTATTCCATAAAAAACTAAAAAAAAGAGACTTTTTAAAAATAACAAACATTTCATTTTCAGCAACAATGTTATTTCAACTTGGAAAGTCAAAGAATTTGTGTGGGGGTTAACTTAGTTTAGATATGAGTTTCCTCCAAAAAGGACTTTATTATCTTCAAAGTGAACGGAAAGGACGATAATCGTCTTGATGGCCTCTCCCTTTAAAAACGCAAGAGAGATGTGATGAAGCTGTCGCCCCTAAGAGATATTTAAAAAGTCCTAGTTGAACCATCAAATTTATACCAACAAAATTTTAATGTTGTGTTTTGTGACTAAGGGTTGTATCTAGGATTACTATTTCTCCTTGAAAATGTTTTGCTGAAGCAACGAACCTCTAAAAAGTATTGAGAAGCCTCTCTGTTTAAAGCCTTCAAAATAAAGTAGCAAGGGCTAAGCAAAGTCTTAAAACCTCCATTTTAAAAACAACAGCAACAATCCCATGAATTCGGAAGTATTCAAAAGATTGGACCAAGCTTTTGAACGTGTTTACTACTATGCCTGAAACTCGCTACAAACTCAGGTGAACAGCGTTCTTCGTTGTTTAAACACGCTCATTCTAAAGTATTAATGCCCTTCGATTAGTCCAATGAATCTTTGCTCTGAGCTAAAGTGATATGATCTGGCAAATATCCCTCAAGATCAAGCCCCATTTTTGACCCAATACCCTAACCAAGTGGAAGGGTTTAACTAAACCCTCTACGTATGGTTATAACGTGTATCCGCTCCGATCTAGCTCTCGAAGAAAAACGAAAAAAACTAGTTTGTTAGCTTTAATGTTATCTTAATGTTATTTTTTTTTTTTTTTTGTTGTGAATTACGTATATATAATATCATGAATATGCTCCAGCATATGACAATAGTAGCACAAACTCTATCAATGTAGCCCATGAAACCTCTGAAGAAGCCTATAAGCCAATGTTATTGTTTTTCGGGGTTTAGTTGGCAATCTGAAGGGATGGTGGTGAATACTACTCTTTCGATAACCGTAAATAAAACACTTCAATCTTTTCTGTCTAATATAAAGTCACCGACCATAACAAACCCATCATTGGTGCGACGTGTGGAACCTATCCCCGATTTGTCAATACCTTTAATTTTACCCTTAGCAAGCAATTCATTGGTGATCCAATCCCTGAAAAGACCGTTCTGCTGAGCTAGCTTTCCAATCTCAATGAAAACTTTGTCTGACTTTCTGTGGTATAAGGACACCTTTCTTATTAGGGTATTATACCAGAGAAGACAGTCAACAACTTCTGGAAGAAAAATTCCTTGCTGGACTCCCCAAATCCCTTGGAGAAAAGTAAGGGACAAAATTTGAAGCTTAACCCCTGACGGAATAATTATCCAATGATTGAGTTAAGTTATGGCCAACTTCATTAATATATCCAATATAT
>QBTX01002639.1:6146-16812 GCA_003063285.2 Arachis monticola | reverse complement strand
TGCCCACTTGTGCCTCCAAATTTCTAATGGAGGACCTTGTTTCATTCATGAAACTTAGAGTGCCTGATAGATCAGAGACTATATTGCTAAGCTAGAGGGGTTATGCTCAGAGTTCTCTGCCTATTGCTGAGAGGATGATGAAAAGGCTTGCTATTGCAAAACCTGCTTTTTCCACATATTAAAGCCTTGTTGAGGCTTTTGTTGATCCTTCCATGAGAAATTTGGGTGATTCTCCATGAGGGATATAGTGTTTCCATAGGCTTCACCCATGTAATTCTCTGCCATTGCGGTTCTCAAGATCATAAGCTTCTTCTTCAGAGATGCTTCTTAGTACTGTTGGATGCGTTTTGCATCCATTCAGACTCTTGAGAATCATTTTGACTTGCTGAGTCAACATTTTGTTCTGACCAATATGGCATTCAGAGCATCAATTTCAAGAACTCCTTCTTCTGAGGCATCCCATTACTACAGGATCTTTTTAGAGAGTGTACATGAACTGTTTATTTACAACCACTTCAATGAGTTCCTGAGCTTCTACAGGCGTTTTCTTAGTAATGGATCCACCTGCAGAGGTGGTCAAGACATCTTGACAACTCAACATGACCATCATAGAATATATCCAGATGGTCCATCTGAAAGCATGCCAGAAGGAACATATTTGGTGTCAGTTGCTTGTATCTCTCTCAAGCTTCATAAGGGATTCACCTTCTTTCTACCTAAGTTTTGAACATCCACTCTAAGTTGCTCAGCTTTTTGAGGAGGAAAGAACATGGCTCAAGAAAAGTCGTGACTAGATTATCCTAAGAGTTTAGGCTATCTCTAGGTTGAAAGTCCAACCATGTTCTAGCTCTGTCTCTTACAGCAAAGGGAAAAGCATAAGCTTATAGACCTCAGGATCAACTCCATTGGTCTTAACGTATCACAGATCTGCAAGAATTCAGTTAAGAACTGAAAAGGATCTTCTGATGGGATAGTCCATGAAACTATGCAATTTAGTTGCATCAGAGAAAGAACTGAATTGAGACTTATAGCCAAAATTTTTGCTCACATTGGAGGGGATTGAGAATGCTTCTTCCAATGTAAGTTGAAAATTTGGGTGCAGTATAAGCACAACAGCATCTTCCTTGCCATTGTTGTTCGTTCCGGCCATGTCTCTTTCTTTTTCCGAGATTCTCTGTAAGGTTTTTCTCTGAATTGTTGTGGGTTTGGCTTCCTCTTAGCTTCTTCCCTTCAGAGTTCTTTCAGGTTCAGATGCACTTCAACAAGAATCCTTTACACTTCTCTGCTTAATATAAAAAATAAGAGAACAGAAAAGAAGAGGAATCCTCTATGTCACAGTAAGAGGATTCTTTTATTGAGGTAGAAGACGAAAAGAATAGAAGAAGGAGAAAAGAAAAATTCGATACACAGCGGAGAAGAGGGGTTTCAAATTTTTTAGAGCTAAGAAAAAGTGTGTTAGTAGATAATTAAATATAAATAGAAAGAAGAGGATTTTTTTAGAAATTGTAAAAATATTTTTGAAAAAAGTTAGTTTTTTTTTTTATTTTAAAAAATTAGAGATATAAAAGTAGTTTAGGTGGTTTTTGAAAAAGATAAGAAACAAAAAAAAGTCATCAAAGTTAGTTGAAAAAAATTTGAAACATCAATTGAAAAGATAAGAAGTATAGAAAAAAGATTTTGATAATTATTTTGAAAAAGATATGATTTGAAAAAGATATGATTGAAAAGTGATGGCTTGAAAAAGATTTGATTGAAATTTGTTTTGAGAAAGATTTGAAAAAGAAATTAAAAAGATTTGATTTTTAAAATTTAAAATTGAAACTTGAATAATCAAGAAATTAAAAGATATATATTCTATTGAATTTAAAGATTGAACCTTCCTTAACAAGAAAGTAACAAAACTTTCAATTTTTTGAATCAATCACATTAATTGTTAGTAAAGTTTCGGAAAAAGTTTTGAAATAAAGATAAGAAAAAGATTAAAAATCAATTTTAAAAAATTTTTAAAATAATAAAAGGAAAAGAAAAAAGATTTGATTTTTGAAAAAAGATTTTGAAAAGATAGAATTATTAAAATTGAAAAAACACTCTTCGACTTTACTCAGTGAGAAACAACTTTATTTTTAAAAAATTTTTGACTAATCAACACCAAAAAATTTCGAAAATTTTATGAGAAAATAGGGAAAGATATTTTTTATTTTGATCTTTAATGAGGATGAGAGAAAAACACAAGCATATGACGTAAAATCATGAAATTTTTGGATCAAAAAGCACAAAATGAATGCATGACAAGACCACACTTAGTAATGCAGATGAAACAGCCAAGACACTGAAGATCAGATAGACAACACAAGAACTTACATTTTTGAAAAAATTTTTTAAGAAAAAAGAAAACCACATGAACAAAACACCAAAACTTAATTAAAAAAAAAATTCTATCAGAAAAAATAAAAAAAAAAAAATAGCAATGAAAAACAGAAAAAGACACAAAACAAAAGAAAAAATACGAAGATCAGATACAAAGACACATCTACCAAGACAACATTGAAGACAATATGAAGAAGCCATGCATGAGTTTTTCGAAAAATTTTTAACTATTTTAAAAATAACACTATGCAATGACACCAAACTTAAAAATTGACTCTAGACATACAAACAAGAAACATGAATATTTTTGGTTTTATAGATTTATTTATTTTTAATTGATTTTTAAATTTAGAAAAACAAAAAAAAAAAAAAAAAACCGAAACAAAGAAAAATTTTTGAAAAAAAAAAACTTTTTGAAATTAAATAATGTTAAAAAAGAGAGAATTACCTAATCTGAGCAAACAAGATGAATCGCAGTGTTATCCAAACTCGAACAATCCGGCAACTAGCGGCCAAACTGGTGCACAAAATTGTGATCTCATGGCGCAACAAAACAACTCTGGTACCATAATGTTAATATCACTCTACCTCTTCACAACTGTACTACACACTAAACCAGCAGAGTTGCACTGGTCGTCCAAGTAATAATTAAACCTTAATGAAAATTAAGGGTCGTCCCACGGAGATGTCGGCTGAATCAAGCTGATGGTCACCTTGTTAGAACTCAGAATCAGGCGGATTTCAAATGGTAGAGGAGTTTTTGATATTAAAAAGATAAATACACTTAAAATAAGATAGAGAATACTCTGTAATCATTATGAAATCAAGATAAGTTAGTGAGATTAATGCTATTATCCCCATATGAATCTTTACTCACTACGCCTTTCTTCTTCATAGCACTAGTCAACTTCTCAGGCAAGCTGTATGTAGGAACACACATTGTCAATGGCCACTATCACCTAACCTATACGACATATCAAGTGAAAAAAGTCCTCTACGATTTCCTACATGGCTAATCAGTGTCTGAGTTCTCGATCGTGCTAGAATAGGATCTTACTATCCTTTTGCGTCTGTAGACCACGCCTAACAGATCGCAGATTTTGATAGCTCGTCACAGTCATCCCATCAGATCTCACTACGGAATACAGCACAAAAGACAATAGAACAAATATTTCGGATCTCAAAGAAGCTGCCAAGATGGATTACTAGTTAACCACAATGACTGATTACGGATATAGAAGACTCGTCAGGGAGCAAATGCACTGACTCAGAAACCAAGAAATCGAACACTCTGCTTCGCAGGAAACATGTAAACAGGAAACAGAGATCACATCTCGCATGAGCACTAGAACTGAAGAAAGAATGTTTGTCCAGGCACGTCATTATAAATTGAGAATAACTCGGGTAGAAAATGATTCAAATGGATCATAACAAACATCAGGTAAAAAAAAAAAAAAAAAATAAATAATGACTAAAATAGAAATAAGCAATGAAGTTGCAATAGAAAAAAAGTAAGTAATTGCATTAATATCAGAGGAAACAGAACATGAGCTCCAACAACGCATAAAATAATCTCATGGTTTACGAAGCTACCGAAACTCCAGACTAGAAAATCTATGTAACAGACAGCATGGCCGTAGTGGCACGCCCCCAATGTCTTAAAAAAAGAAACTCGCACATGATAACCTGAATTCAAAGATAGATACCAAGCTGATAAAATGACCAATACGTAAAAAAGTCCTATTTATACTATGACTAGTTACTAGGGTGAAAGAAATGAGTAAATATGCAGAAATCCCACTTTCGGGCCCACTTGTGGTGATATGCTTGGGGCTGAGCATGAAGCTTTAACACGCGTGAGATAGTAGTCTTGCCCTTGGAGTTGAACTCAGTTTGTAACTTGGTTTCTTGGCGTTTAACTCTGATGCATGGAAACTTGTCTCTCAAACAAATCTCCCTTCGGAAGTATAACCCGAATATGTCAAGTAAAAACTCACAACGAGTGAGGTCGAATCCCATTGGGATTGATTGGTCAAGCACTTTAGTTAGAAGAATATGGTAGTTGAGGCTTGAACGAATTGAGATTGAGAATGCAGAAATTAAATGACTAGAAAATTAAATAGCAAAATTAAAGCTGCAGAATCTTTAAATGGGAATTTGGTGGTAATGCCTCATAAAAGTAAAATGGCAGAAACTAAAGAGAATGGGAAGATCAGAAATATGGGAGATTCATTATAGGGTTAGAGATGTTGCAAATTCTTCGGATCAAATTCATTCTCATCACTCTTCCTCAATAATGCATTCATTTGATCTCCTTGGCAATCTTAAGTGATTGGATTCCAATTCCTTGTAATCACAATCTCAAATCTCCCATGATCAATTAGCCAATATCCTGGTCAAATTGCTCATAGAAAGATTGAAGTTTGTCACTGATTATACCACATACTTTCCAACCAAGTTTGCGTAGGATTATAGTCACATATCATCCAAACCCAAATCCTGGTCCAGTCAGTGAGGAAAGGCACATTTCTAGCATGATCTCTTTATTCCTCTTTCCCATATTCAAGAGATCAATTATGGAGAGTTTTTTTCTTTTCCAAAGGAACAACTAACCAATGGATATTAGATTGAAGCTTCCTAGTAAATCAAGAGAAAAGAAAGAAGAAGAAGAAGAAAACTAATATTGATCTCATCAGAATTTACAGCAGAGCTCCCTAACCCTAATGTTATGTCATAGCTCTAGGAATTAAAATTGGCAGAAAAGAAGAACCATGCTAAAAGTAAGAAAAGTAAAATATGCATGAGAGTAGTTATCCACAAAAGTTTTAAAAATTTTTATTTTCTTGTTTTTTCTACTTCTCATATATACTCTCTTCATGTCTTCTAGTGGAGTTCTTCAAGTCTTGGGATGTGGCCTTTGAGGTCTTGAGTTTGAAGCAATTCTTAATCTTTAGTGGGCCCATCTTGCAGAGAATTATGAATTAGGCTTGGCATTTAGTGAGATTAACGTGAATACATTTCTGGGTGCGAGAACATTAGTGGCATTCACCTTTCACTAACTTCTACCTTTATATTGCCACGTTATTCTCACAGTTGCAGAAACGTCTTAACGTGACTTCTAACGTGCCTTCTCAATTCTTGGCCAACGTTAATGGACTCCCTTTTCCCATTAACGTTGACTTGTGCCCCTTTTGCAAACGTTAATGGGATCACTTTTCCCATTAACGTTGCTTGCCTCTTGCCCCCCTACATTAGGTCTCATGTAGCTTAGCTAAGTAGCTCTTAACGTGGGCATCTATCACCTTCGAGAGCGTTAGTGACACTACCTTTTGTCACTAACGCTCAACGCCCCTTGCTTCCCTACATTAGACCACCCACGTTAACTAGGTTAACGTGGCTCTTAACGTAGTAATGAGCCCTCTCCTAACGTTAGTGACAAAAGTGAGTGTCACTAACGTTTGCCGCCCACTTAACCATCGTTAACTTCCACGTTAACAATCTTAACGTGAGAGTTTAATGTAGGCAATGCTTAATGATCCAATGTAGCCTGACAACGTGGAATGTCACTAACGTTGGCATTGTTGATCCTCTTCCAGTTTGAGTTCACGTTAACTTAGTTAACGTGACTCTTAACGTGGAGCATTGCCATAGTTTCCCCAACGTTAGTGGTGTTCCTTTTACCACTAACGTTGAGGAGAAACGTTATTAGAGTTCACGTTTCTCATTAACGTGGAGCCTTCTTTTATTCTTACGTTAAGTACCACGTTACTTAGTTAACGTGGCTCTTAACGTAGGCTATGAATGGCTTCGCAGGCGTTATTGGTGATCACTTTTCTCATTAATGTTGCAAGCTATTTGCCATCCCACGTTAGTAGTCACGTTACTAAGTTAACGTGAATGCTAACGTGATTCTTCCGTGCTTCATTTTGTCCTGAAATCAAGCAATTAAAGTGCATCCAAAGCTCTAGCCAAGTCATGAGATTATGCATCATAAATTATCATGCAATTCTGCAAAATCTCTTATGAAATCATGCAAAAATTCACAATAGTTGCGCTAAGGTGAAGGTGTAAGTGTATTTTCACCAAAACTTGCCTTGTTTACTAGGAAAATGCATGAAATACCCTAAAACAGTAAAGAAAAGGTCAGTGAACTGGCCTAGATGTCCTGGCATCAAACTCTGCTTTGCAACTTGTTTCTGGCGTTTTAACGCCCGAATAAGGCAGAAAGCTCGGCGTTAACGCAGTTTGCGTCGTCTAAACTCGAGCAAGTGTATAGACTATTATATTTACTGGAAGCCCTTGATGTCTACTTTCCAACGCCAATTGAGAGAGCGCCATTTGGACTCCTGTAGCTCCAAAATTCCATTTCGAGTACAGAGAGGTCAGAATCCACAGCATTAGTAGTCCTTGTCAGCCTCTGAATCGAATTTTGCTCAGTCCCTCAATTCTCAGCCAAATATACCTGAAATAATAGAAAAATACACAAACTCATAAGTAAAGTCTAGAAATATGATTTTTGCTTAAAAACTAATAGAAATATACAAAAAAGAATAAACAATATACTAAACTATATAAAAACAATGCCAAAAAGCGGATAAGTTATCCGCTCATCAATTTCCCCGAACCATTGTGAGCCAATTCTTTGGGTTCAGGTTCACACTTTGTCATGGTTCTTAGTGATCCATGCATTATCATAGAACCTTGAACCATTAAGATTCTGACTTGTTGGGGGGATTTGGGGGGTTTTTGGTTGAGAGAAAGGGCTTTTTTTTTTCCCAAACTCTTTCTCTCGAACCTCATGTTGGATCTCCGGATATTCACCTTCTTTTTGAGCATGAGCGGGATGCCTCGGGGATCAACCTTTCTTGGCACAACTTCATAGAAGTGGTCTTGATGCGATTTGACATGAATCTTCCAACTCCCCTGTGACTCAGAGTTGGAAGCAACTGTCTTCCCTTTCCTCTTTCTAGAGGTTTCTTTGGCCTTAGGTGCCATTAATGGTTATGGAAAAGAAAAAAAGAAGTTTTGAGACAAAGAGGAATTATAAAGAGGTTTTGCTCTTGTCCTCGAGAAAAGAGATAGAAATGGGAAAGAGAAAGAAGGAAAATAGAGGATGATGCGAAGGGTAGAATGGTTCGGCCAAGGGTGTTATGAAGGTGTTTTGTGATGTGTGAAAGTGGGATGAGTAAAGGAGGGGTATTTATAGGGGTAAGGGAGAGAAGGAATCCATGTGAGAGGGGATGGGGTTAGGAGGGAAATATTTTGAATTTGAAATGGTGAGGTAGGTGGGCGTTTATGATGGTTTTTGGCGGACAGAACAATGCTTAATCTAAAAAGATAACGGTCATTTTTTACGCATTCAAATTCTACAACTATCAAACAAGAATAATCATTTAAAGAGAATAAATGCAAAAGTATTCGATCCATAAGATACCTGAAACTCAGAGACTAACAATACCTAGAACACCGTCCATAATTTATATCACTAGAGCACTAAAAAAATTACCAAAGAACTAACAGTGGATGAATGTGAGTGGTTGAAGAGATTATGGGGAAGAGCGGAAGGAATTTAATAGAGTTGAATTGGTGTTTGGGGGCAAGGAAAGAGTGTTATTGGAAAGGTGTGAAGAGAAGAGCAGAGTCAGTTGAGGTAGGTGGGGATTCTTGGGGTCCACAGATCCTGATGTATCAAGGATTTCTCATCCCTGCCACCTTCTGGCACTTAAACGCCCTCTGTGTGCCATTTTTGGCATTTAACGCCAGCTCTGCTGCCCATTATGGTGTTAAACGCCATGGTGATGCCCCTTTCTGGTGTTTAACGCCAGCCAGACACCAGACACCCCTTTTCTAGTGTAAAATACCAGTCTGTCTGTCAATTCTGGCTTTTAACACCCAGAATGCTGCCAGACTGGGCGTTAAACGCCCATTCTGCTATCCTTAAACGCCAGTAAGCTTGTCCTCCACGGTGTGCTATTTTTGATGCTGTTTTTGATTCTGCTTTAATTCTGCAGCTATTTTTGTGACTCCACATGATCATCAACCTAAAGAAAACAAAAACTAACAGTGGAAAATAAAATGAAAAAGCAATTAAAATAGATAAATGAGATTGGGTTGCCTCCTAATAAACGCTTCTTTAATGTCAATAGCTTGACAGTAAGCTCTTTCAGAGCTTCACAGATGCTCAGAGCATGATTGTGGCCTCCCAACACCAAACTTAGAGTTTGAGTGTGGGGGCTCTTCTTGACTCTGTATGGAGAGAATTGGATGAAGCTTTTCATGCTTTCTCTCAATGTTTATAGAAGAAGATCCTTGAGCCTTAAACACAAGGTAGTCCTCATTCAATTGAAGGACTAACTCTCCTCTGTCCACATCAATCACAGCCCTCACTGTGGCTAGGAAGGGTCTTCCAAGAATGATGGATTCATCCTCATCCTTCTCAGTGTCTAGGATTATGAAGTCAGCAGGGATATAAAGGCCTTTAACTTTCACTAAGACATCCTCTACAAGTCCATAAGCCTGTTTCATTGATTTGTCTGCCATCTCTAGTGAGATTCTTACAGCTTGTACCTCAAAGATTCCAAGTTTCTCTATTACAGAGAGTGGCATGAGGTTTATACCTGACCCCAGGTCACACAGAGCCTTCTCAAAGGTCATGGTGCCTATGGTACAAGGTATTAAGAACCTTCCGGGATCCAGTTTCTTCTGAGGTAATTTCTGCTGAACCAAGGCATTCAGTTCATTGATAAGCAATGGAGGTTCATCCTCCCAAGTCTCATTACAAAATAACTTGGCATTCAGCTTCATGATTGCTCCTAGATACCGAGCAGCTTGCTTTTCAACAATATCTTCATCTTCTTCGGAGGAAGAATACTCATCAGTGCTCATGAATAGTAATAGTAAGTTTAGTGGAATCTCTATGGTCTCTGTATGAGCCTCAGATTCCTTTGGTTCCCCATTAGGGAACTTTTTAGTGGTCAGTGGACGTCCACTGAGGTCATCCTCATTGGAAATCACTGCCTCTTCCTCCTCTATAGGTTCGGCCATTTTGGTTATATTGTTGGCCTTGCACTCTCTCTTTGGATTCTCTTCTGTATTGCTTAGGAGAGTACTAGGAGGAGTTTCAGTAACTCTTTTACTCAGCTGACCCACTTGTGCCTCCAAATTTCTGATAGAGGACCTTGTTTCAGTCATAAAACTGAGAGTGACCTTAGACAGATCAGAGACTATGGTTGCTAAGCCAGAGAGGCTCTTCTCAGAATTCTCTGTCTATTGTTGAGAGGATGATGGAAAAGGCTTGCTATTGCCAAATCTATTTCTCCCACTATTATTGTTATTGAAGCCTTGTTGAGGCTTCTGTTGATCCTTCCATGAGAAATTTGGACGATTTCTCCATGAAGGATTATAGGTGTTTCTATAGGATTCTCCCATGTAATTCACCTCTTCCATTGCAGGATTCTCATGGTCATAAGCTTCTCCTTCAGAGGAGACTTCTTTAGTACTGCCAGATGTAGCTTGCAATCTAGTCAGATTCTGAGCAATCATATTGACTTGCTGAGTCAATATTTTGTTCTGAGCCAATATGGCATTCAGAGTATCAATCTCAAGAACTCCTTTCTTCTGAGTCATCCCATTATTCACAGAATTTCTTTCAGAAGTGTACATGAACTGGTTATTTGCAACCACCTCAATGAGTTCCTGAGATTCTGCAGGGGCTCTCTTCAGATAAAGAGATCCACTAGAAGAGTGGTCGAATGACATCTTGGACAATTCAGACAGACCATCATAGAATATATCCAAGATGCTCCATTCTAAAAGCATGTCAGAAGGACATCTTCTGATCAATTGCTTGTATCTTTCCCAAGCTTCATAGAGGGATTCACCTTCTTTCTGTATAAAGGTTTGGACGTCCTCTCTAAGCTTGCTCAGCTTTTGAGGTGGGAAGAATTTGGCCAAGAAAGCATTGACCAACTTGTCCCAAGAGTTCAGGCTTTCTCTAGGTTGTGAATCCAACCATCTCCTAGCTCTGTCTTTTACAGCAAAGGGGAAAAGCATAAGTCTGTAGACCTCGGGATCAACCCCATTGGTCTTCTCAAGAAAAATGAGTATCCGGAGACCGACATGAGATCCAAAGAAGAGGTTGGGATGTTCTTTACCAACCCCATTCAACAAGTCGGAATCTTAATGGTTCAAGAGTTTATGCCAATGCATGGATCACTAGAAACCATGATCAAAGTATAAACCCAAATCCAAAGAATTTGGCTTACAATGGTTGGGAGAAATACTTAGATCTCAGTCCAAA
>QBTX01002638.1:0-16821 GCA_003063285.2 Arachis monticola | reverse complement strand
AACACCAGTTCTATGCTGCCGTCTGGAGTTAAACGCCAGAAACAAGTCACAAACCAGAGTGGAACGCCAGAAATACGTTAACACACCTGGCGTTCAACTCCAGAAAGAGCCTCTGCACATGTAAACTTCAAGCTCAGCCCAAGCACACACCAAGTGGGCCCCGGAAGTGGATTTATGCATCAATTACTTACTTCTGTAAACCTAGTAGCTGATTTATTATAAATAGGACTTTTACTATTGTATTAGACCATTTGTTTATTACGATTCTGATGTGGCTGTCCTTAGATATATGAATGAAGATCACGTATTGGAAGCTGGATCGGCAATCTGCCTGAACCTTTCACTTATGTACGTTCTCAATGGTACGAGTCTTCAATGAGTACCACACCATAGATTATCTACAGGTGTGGAGCTCCTGCTGTTCCTCAAAGAATACTGCAAAGTACGTACTAGTTTTTCTATTCCAGATTAACTTATTGCTCTAGCTTCATTAATTCAAGCTGAATCGGATAGTGCGTGCCCACTTCAATACCTGACCTGTACTGCGGGCGCAGATTAGCAATGAACTGCAATCATCATCTTTTCCATGATGAACGCCGTGCCTGACAACCCACTCCGTTCTACAAACTAATTGAAGAATATCTCTTGGATCTCTTAATCACGAATCTTCGTGGTATAAGCTAGATTGATCGGCGGCATTCATCGAGAGTCCAAAAGTCTAAACCTTGTCTGTGGTATCACTGAGCGTTAGGACCATCTGCGCGAATAGCATATGCACTCGTGAGAGCTTACAACTTCGACAGCTGCTGGCGTTCAAGTGACAGACGCAAAAGAGAGTGATCCTCTATTTTCCAGTATCTTGATCGGAGAACCTTCACGATGATTTAGCCGGTGCTGTGACAGACATTGGCACCATTTTCACAAGAGGATGAGGATGCAAGCCATTGACCAATGGGTGATGCTCTCCAGCCTGAAGGCAGCATAGCCATGACGAGTGACAGCGCATCGGACCATTTTCTCAGAGAGGCATCCAACAAAGTAGCCATGACAACGGTGATGTCCTTACGAAAGCCGCCATAGAAAGGAGGTCAAGAGCTGATTCGGATGAAGACAGCAGGAAGCATGAGAAGCTTTCGTCGGGACGAGGAGCATCTCCATCCATTTATCTGAGATTCTCCCAAGGATTTACATTAGTATTTCTATCCTATTTACTTATTAATATTCGAAAACTCCATGAACACATTCTATATCCGCCGACTGACTGAGGTATTTGACTAAAATGACAAGATGACCATAGCTTGCTTCATACCAACAATCTCCGTGGGATCGACCCTTACTCGCGTAAGGTTTATTACTTGGACGACCCAGTGCACTTGCTGGTTAGTTGTGCGAAGTTGTGATAAAAAGTTGAGATTACAATTGAGCGTACCATGTTGATGGCGCCATTGATGATCACAATTTCGTGCACCAGTTTGCATACGCAAGGATCATAGTTATCACCACAGGGTCATCATGGCCAGACGTTACCCCTTGAGCATTTTCTTTAGTGAACGAGATTGTTGGCAAGTCGGGAGATCTGTTATCTTCCCCGACTTGGTACACTTCTTTAAGATGCCTTTTTCGTGATGATTTAGATATTCCTCCTCCAGCAAATCCCCCGTTAATCATGTGTATGTGTCACTCGAGAGTTTGAGGTGGACGTTCTTGTCATCCCCCTTCTTTTTCTCTCTTTCTCTTCCTCGGGTTGTCCGGCCTATCCGCCAAGTACCTGTCTAATCGGCCTTCTCTGGCCAACTTTTCTATGACATTCTTTAAATTATAATAGTCATTGGTAGAATGGCCATAGAGTTTGTGGTACTCACAATATTTTGTCCGG
Source organism: Arachis monticola (assembly GCA_003063285.2). Taxonomy (NCBI): domain Eukaryota; kingdom Viridiplantae; phylum Streptophyta; class Magnoliopsida; order Fabales; family Fabaceae; genus Arachis; species Arachis monticola. The sequence goes on along the minus strand of QBTX01002638.1, from coordinate 14,945 downwards.
CTTCCTACCTTTTTGTGTTTAATTGGACGAGGAGGTGGAAGCTTCTCGGTGTGACATATCTCTCTATAAACATTTACAAGAGAGACCCTGAGGGAAGTGTAGTTATGATATCTTCGAGGTTTTTCCAGGTTGTACTCTTCCTTCTTCTTAGCTTCTTTATCTTTTTTCCGAGATGGATAAGGCAGGTTGGATCTCGGAAGTGGTTCTCTCAGTTGTGAGTTCTCCTCCATGTTGATATACTTCTCTGCCCATTCTTATACTTCATACAAGGAAGACGGATATCGCTTGGATATGGATTAAGAAAACGACCCTTCCTTAAGGTCGTTAAACAATCCCATTATCATTGCTTCAATAGGTAGGTTTTGCATTTTCAAGCATGCTTTGTTAAATCTTTCCATGTAATCTCAGAGCGTTTTCCTTGCCTCTTGCTTAACTCCTAGCAAGCTTGGTGCGTGTTTCACCTTATCCTTCTGAATTAAGAATCTTGTCAGAAACTTCCTTGTCAGGTCGTCAAAACAAGTCACCAACCTGGGTAGTAAGTTGTCGTACCACTTCATCGCAGCTTTGGTCAAAGTCGTTAGAAATGCTTTAGAACGTCTAGCATCAGAGGCGTCGGCTAGATACATCCAACTTTTGAAGTTGCTGAGATTGTGCCTCAGGTCGGTCATTCCGTCATAAAGATCCATGTCAGGAGTTTTGAATTTCCTTGGAACTTTGGCCCACATGATCTCTTCCACGAACGGATCCTCACCCCCTTAAAGGGCTTTCCTCCCGATCTACTCAATTGCTCCATTTTCGGAGATCAGCTTCCAATCTTAAGAGCTTTTCTTTTAGCTCCCTACGTCATTGTACCTCCCTTCGCAGTTCCTGTTCTGCTTCTCGTTGACATTCAGCTTCTTGCTCAAGATGTTCTAGTCATCCACGATGGCCATGGATTAAGCCTAATATCTCTGTTGGATGTGGAGGTTCTTCATCTTCTGGTGGGTGTACCTCTGATTGAATCCGTCTTTGTTGGGAATTTCTTGATGTCCCTTTTACATGGGACCGTGCGTTCTTTTCTGTGGTGGAGGTATTGCAAGTGTGAGATCATCACGGTAAGGCTCTGGTTCTGATTCAGATGCCTTGTGACCGTCTTCATAGTGGTCGTCCACCATTGTCAAGGGTTGAATCCTAGGTCCCCGACAACAGCGCTAATGTTCTGAGGGTTACCTGAAACGTTAATTTGGGCCTGGACGTGAGGTCCAGACTCCTTGTGGGGCAGCCTCCGACTTGTTCCAATGTCGAAGTGCTGCCATCCAAGTTCCTCGTGAGGAGGTGGGGGATGGTACCTGCAAAAGACTCCGATGCTTAAGTTAGCAACGACTTTAGGCAGGTTTTTAGTAGATTAGAACGTAAATATACCTGAGGAGTGTCAGTGTATTTATAGTAGAGCTCTTAACCACCTTTGTTGGAGCCAATATTTTCACCTTTATTTGTGGATATTTTTTCCTTTATTTTGAGAGTTTGTTAGGATTTATCTTTTAGGAAGATAGAGATAGTAGAAGAGATTTTGGGAGATAATTACTTGTAAATGCTTATCCAATCTCTTTCACCGTGTCCGACCTTTTTAGGTGGATCTTTCTTCCTTATTCGGTCTAGTTTTATATTTTGGGTCAGGGTATGAATAAGGACTATATGCATAAATAATAATTTAAATTAAATACAAAATTTGTGAATTTAATATTTAATTTTAATCTATTTTAAATTTTATATTATTTTTAATTATTCTATCAAGATAATTTATATAAATAACAAAATTTCTAGTTTTTTATTAAAATGATATGTTTTTTTAAAATGAAATCAATTTTATTTTATCTATTAATTTTAATATAAATTTCAAATTAATTATTTTTTATAAGTATCAAAAATAATATTTTAAAGGTTTAATTACTCTGCAGGTCCCTATAGTTTTACCGAATTTTTAATTAGGTCCCTATACTTTTTTTCTTTTCAATTGGATCCCTATATTTTTTTTTTCAATTTAGTCCTTGTTAACGTTAAACGACAAAAAACTGTTAGTAAATTGTAAAATTACTTGTATACCCTTAGAGACTTAATTGAAAAGAAAAAAAAAAGTACAGGGACCTAATTAAAAATTCGATAAAACTATAAATATTCAATGAAAGATATTCCTATAATCCCTATTCAATGATTCTACAACATACAACATAAAAGATATTCCTATAATCTTTTTTATTTTGTCACTATCATTCTTTTGCTTGTGTACCCTTAATCAATCTAGGTACAAATATGAGTTTCTTAAAACATTTTTCTCTAGTAATATATTTTGGTTCAAATGATACATGAGCTGATGAGCATTCTTAAAACAATTGGCCCAAATTCTTATGGTTCAATTGCTCGGTTTAGTTGCTGCATCTTGAATTCGACACAAGTTTCCGATCAATGCTATGGATTATCTTCAAGATAATTGTTTGAATTGTCAACTAAAGAGTAATCATGGATTAAACCATACACACATTTTGTTAAAAAAAAAATTATATTATACATGTTGGGCAAAGAGCAATAATAAAATACTTCTCATAATGAATGAAATTATTTCTATACCAATCATTTCCATTATTTTGTTGAATGGAACAAGAAGAAATACAGATTTGGACAAAGTTATGTTCCCACCATAGGAACATAATGTAAAAGTAAAGGGACTAAATAAAAGTAAATTTAGAAGTAAGAAAAAGCATAATCAGAGGAGGATGATCCTAGAAATAAAATCTATGATTCCCCAAATATGCAACCCAAGTAAAAGTCAAGTTTGTAGTTGTGGCTGTTTTGTTAATAGCTAGCTATACATGTGGCTGCTACAACAATGAGTTATCAAGAAGAAAACTTGCTGCTTCACATTTTGCAGTGTAGTTGTGCTTTGAAGAACGGTACTTCCGATGCACCCCTATAAGTTTCCCTGACCCAGCCTTCTGGTGGAAACCAACCATTAAACTCGTAAGTAAGTATCAATTAACAAGTTCGTAATTTTAAYCATATCAATGATCATCATCATAATAAGAGAAATGAGAGTTTTTAACTATGAATTTTATCAAGCATGTTGCTACCTTTCTGTCTGCTTGTGCTGCCTTTAGGAASCTTCTAATGAAAACATATGCTGTTGGAACAGACATGTTAAAGTGCAATGTGTTCAGCATCAACTTCTCCTGAAAGGGTTTATCAGACAAAAATAAACAAATAAATATCAGTTTATTTTCTCTATGAATGCATGCATATATGTTAAGATAGTAGTACTAAACAAGGAAAACATATATTACCATATCCAGAACTTCATTCCTTGTATATGCCTTGTCTAATATAAGGATCAAGAACTCCAATTCCCTTGGCTCAAATACTCTTTGAAAGATACGAGTGCAATACAATACATCCTTAATTTTGAAGAATCCATGGATCATAGCCATCAACAAAATTTAGAATATAAATTTAGAATATAATTTGAGAAACAAACAGAAGTTGCAAACAATTAAGCAAAACTGAAATTGAACTACAAATTCACACAACTTAAGAATTCACAGCTTAAGAGACAGGAACTAAAAACAACTAAAAAACTGAAAAAAAAAACAACACAATACGAATAGAACACCCCTAAAACATTCAGCTTCTCCTTATTCCCAATCTCAGTCAATCAATTCTTCCTCAAAAGCCAAGAGATTAAAATGGGACACCAAGATGAAGAAGAAAGGTTGGAATATCATCATATCTAGAATATCATTAACTATGTTGATCAATTAACTGACTACACAAAAGATAAGAAAATATAACAAACACCACAAGTAAAGAGCAATCACATTGCTCATTGCTACAAAGGTTTTGCTTCTTTCCTACTCCACAAAACCAACAAACATGGTTAAGAAAAACTAATTGAAGCTTGCATAGCAGACCCAATAAAGGCATCAATGAGTAATCCACTAATCCTAGCTCAAATTGGGGGCGCAAAGCATCACATAACATGATATGAAATCAGATATTAAGGCATGAAGTAACAAAAAAGATTTATCATGATGAGAAGCTTTACATCTTCAATGATTAGTGTTACTTCAAGATTTGTCATAAACTTGCCACCATAATGTATGTCTATGGTGAAATCTGAGTTCCCCATCACTACAGGTATTAAAAACAGAAACATAATCCATTTAAAAAACATCGTCACAGCCACAACAATCAACATTTAAGAATAAACACAATTTATCATTAGCAAAATTAATTTATATTTCAATTCCCCCTTTAACAAAATTCATGCATAGAGATATCCATATTGTAAACCCTAAATCAACCATTATCAAAACAATCCAAAAATCAATCCCAGAAATAGATATTCAACCAATGTCATTTTTATAAAAAAAAATAAAATTAGCATACACATCAACTTTTAAAACTGACAAAAGAAGTTTTTTTTCCTGACCTGTTTTCAGAGAGAACGTTCGAGTGCAGGGAGATGGAGCAGACGCACAATGCAGAGACGGGAGGCCAAGCGCTACGAGACTCCGATCGATACGGCGCAGCGACGGTGATGGGCTTCACCGCGACGGACGGCGACGGGGAACGCGCTGACCACCTCTGAACGGAACAGAGTAGAGCAGACCGGTTCACAAGGAAGGTGGCGACGGACGGCAAACCACCAAGCGTTCCTTGCAGAAGCCCCCCAGCGACGGATGACGGCCCGAAAGAGGGGAAGCAGAGGACGACTTAATCGCGTTCTCCACAGAGAACGTTAGGGTTTCTTTTTTTACTTGTGATAAATTGCAAGGGGTGATTTGGGTATTTTGAAATAATGCATGTTTCTTCAGCTAGCCACTCCAACCAAATTTAAAGAATATTCGTTTTTTATTAAGAATATTCTGTTAACTTTAACGTTATACACACGGCAGGACTTAATTGAAAAAAATTTCACGTATAAAGACCCAATTAAAAAGAAAAAAAGTATAGAAACCTAATTGAAAATTCGGTGAAATTATAAGGACCTGCAGAGTAATTAAACCTATTTTAAAAATATTTTATTGGAGTTAATCTAATAGTTTCGTAATTGAATTAAATTAAATCAAATGTAAAAGAAAAAAAGTGACATGCATCGTACCTAACGTTATTTAATCAGTATCTTGTATGAGTCCAGAAGAATAGAAAGAGAATATACCTTTTTAATTAATTAATTAATGAAGTAAAATGATTTCGCCACATTACCTCTTTGTGAGAGTGAAGATGATAATAATTAGATACGATTTCCAATTAGGTGCAGGTGATGACTTGTCCAGTTTAGGAACCATATAAACACAAGAAAGCACCATTCTTTTGGAGTGTTATTAATTTATTATATATTTTGTTTCTTTTTATAAGGTAGTGCTTATCCCTTTAGTTCCAAGTTCTAACCCAACCTACCCTTTATAGAAAAGACACGCGTCATTTTGGTAAGTGCCGTTGATGGTTACCTCTCCTGACCACTGCATGAGGAATTAGGGTTAGCCTCACTAATTATATATATAAAATAAATTTGATATTGATTTTTTTATCCTTTTATTTTAAATTAAAGAGTGAATGTAGTTTCGGATCATTGACTATTTGTCTCAAAAATAAACCATCTTTTTATAATTCAAAAAATCTTTAATTATAACCTAATTATTCAAATAATTAATTGAAGTAACTCATATAAAATAGTGACCTATTAATATGTCAAAAATCGTTTAGACTATGAACAAAAATCATTTAGACTAATTATTTAAAAATAGCTAAAAATTGATAAAAAAAAATTTTGAATTATTAAAAATATTTTATTCTTTAGACAGATAATTAGGAACCAAAAACATATTTACCCGAGTCACCAAAAAAAAAAAAAACATATTTACCCTGAATTAAACTAAAACCGAGTGCAAAAGTATTACCGGACACATTTCCGTATATCATGGAAGCAGTTTTGTTGTTCTAGTTACCTAGTTATTATTGTTTAATAGTAATGTCTAAAAATGAAATATTCAAAATCAAAATGCAAAATGTTGACTTTTTCTCTTCAATGATTGTTTTCTATTCAAACATATAGCGCAGTCTAACCCTAAAAAGCATAAATTGTTTAGGAATCACAAGATAGGACTGCATATTAATAAAATGAACGAAATACGTAACCTATGGAGGTTTTTATTAACGAGAAGCGATATATATCCTAAGATTTAAATCTTCTAAAATAAAGAAAATGGTAAAATGAGATTGTAAATATGTATTTACTTTAAATTATAAAATGGAAAAACTTCAGACATAATAAAAATTGCAAATTTAATAATAATTAATCTTTTACTTTATTATTTGATCAATTTTTTATTTTTAGAAAAAAAAAAGATTTCATATCACAAAAATATTTCTTGTCCAAATTAAAATTGTAGACATTGAGGACGTGGCTCATGACATATATATGTATGACTCATTTCTCTCTTCTTTGATCTTAACAAAAAAATGCTTTACATAATTATTATTCATATAATTGAAACATATGTTGATTTTTTAAAGATTTTTTTGTTCCCTATTTTGATATATAAGTAAGATATTTTTGTTCTTGATTGAGTATTAAGGAAAGATACTCATTTCTTTCAAGAATAGTTTGGTTTGCTTTTTCTATTAAAAAAAATTCTGACCATGTAGTTTTGTCACGTTTGCCATTTATTTGTTCTATAATCATTATTTTGTTAATAAAATAGTATCAGTTTGTTTTCTCTATATTATTAATTATTTTGATAACTGGATTAAAAAAAAAGAAGAAATTAGTATGTCTGATGAGTTTCTAATATTTATGACTTACCTAGCATTTTTCTGAATTCTTTTCTTGATTTATGGTATCTGATCTCTGTATTCTGAATTATCAAATAAAATATTGCGAATGAAGAAAAAACTAAAAGTAAAAAACAAATCAATCATTGGACAAATACCATACCAACTAATCGATTCTTTAAAAAGAAAGAAAACAACTCCCTAAACAATCATAGGACTTTGTACTTCAATAATTATGGAACTCTAAACTAGATTAAAAATTAAAACGTAACACTATAATCATGTCTTTTGTTCTTTGATTGTTTCAAACATGATCAAAAACATTTTAATAATAATGATGAAAATAGAAAGCTTCAAAAGAGGGCGTTACTTTATTTTCTTTTCCCACCTTCGTTATAGCCAAACCAGCCGAGAGAACCAAAGGTGTTGACTATTGAGTGATCCAAATTATTGATGGTTTTTGTTTCTTTTATTTTATTTTGTTTTCTATCCTATATAGTGTGGTGAACACGTAGAAGGCACGTTCCCAACCCCATTAGCTTTTATTCTTTTTTTTTTTTTTTCTGCAAAGGAGTGGCGTCATTATTGATGATTTGCTAAAAATTCATTCGTTTATTTTTCTTAAAGAAAAAATTATAAAGTTGTGAGGAATATTTTTTTTTATTTTACAATTTTCTTAGGAAATGGAATATTTAAAGTTATTTTTTCTTCCAACAAATAAATTGGAATTAAAAATTATTATCATATGCTCTTTATTTCTCCGAAATATTTGAAGTCTCCTATGATAAGTTAATAAGTTAATAACCAATTAATTAACAAAATAAGAAACACTTCTAATCTAATCACATGCTTCCAAGTTAGACGCTAAATTAAATATGCAAGTGGAATGTTTTTTATAAGGAAAAAATTTGGTAACAAAAAATTTTTAACTATAATTAGTTAAAATTTTTTATAATTTATTTTATTTATATAACTTAATAATATTTTAATTTTCTATCTCATTCTCTTATCAATCTATTTATTATATTCTTATCAGTCTCACTTATTAATGATATTAATTATAATATCATATTTTTAACTATTACACATTCTTATAATCATTATTTAATATTTTCTTTTATAATTTGAATGTTACAATTAAAAATGGTAATAATATTAATTATTATGGCAAACGTTGACAATTAAAAAAGGTAACAATTAATTTTTATTTCCTCTAATTTATTTATTATTATGGCAAACGTTGACAAATGTGAAAGCTTGGTTTAATAGGTTTTTCATTGTTAATTTGGATCATGAAAATTGTTTATTCTCTCCAGCTTGAAATCATAACTCTATTTTAATTACAAGCACAATTGGAATAGGACAAAAAAATTTACAAGGAGTTGAAAATAATTTGAATAACAGACAAACTCACCCGATGAGATTATTGTCCGTCAATCAATTTTCAAAAATATGAAAGACTACACTAGCTTTGATGAGGTATGGTAATAAACTGATTTAATTTTTTGTTTATGTGCATCTATAATTATATTGTACTAACTAAGTTCATACACATAGCACTCATAAGCTCATATATATAATATCTATAATTACATACAACTAACATCTAAAATTTAAATTCATGTTTATTAGATATTGCATTCATACGTACACATATTATTTTTTAGTTATTGTATAAGTAACTATCAAATTAACACAGATGTTTTTAAATTTTTTCATCATTGAATTTGAAAAAATGTCAAATTTTTAAATTAATTTATTCAATTGATAAATTTACTCATAACATCCATAAATTCATATGCATAACATCGATAATTTCATACATATGATGTCTATAATTAATAAATTTTTATAATTAATATTACCAAATTTTAAACTATGTGTCTTATTGTATTTTTCAAATTATCTCATATGTGCATTAATAGGTTATGATTTTATTATTTTAATATTTTTTATTTAATATTCATATGTATATGTATGCTTATTTATTGATTTTAATATAACAAGTTAATAATTATTTTTAAAAATTTATTTTTTAATTTTTTATATCTTATCTTTTATTTTTTATTTTCTAATAGTTTATATGTAAAATATGAGTTGTACAGTAGAAGTTGTTAAAATTTTTAAATTTAACCTCCATAATTTCTGTAGAAAAATTGCATTTTAATGGGTAATAATGTGAGTGAGGAATTTTAGGAATTTAATTTGGAAGAAACTGAAATTAATTTTAGAAAGAACATTAATGCTCTAAGCACGCAGAAAAATAGTAGGTAATAAAGAGAATAAGTAATAAAAAAGTATATATCACTTACTTATCAAGAGAATGAAAATTTTTATATGACATTTTTATATTGTAATTAATTTTTGACTACCTAGCACTCCTCTTTTATAATTAGTAATACTAAAAGGAAGCTTTGATGATTTTCCAAATCCTCCTTTTCCTTGGCGATTAATATTGTGGCATATGTACCAATTAATGGTACAAAAATAATACGGTAATAATGCTAGAAAAATAAAAAAAAATAGTCAGAATTTATCTTTTTTAGTATTTATTTATTAATTATTACAATAATTAATACATATTAAATAAAACGAATTCTGATTATTTTTTGCTAGTTATTTTTTGTTAATAAACATTTTCCATAATAATAATATCCATAGATCTAAGATTTCAAGAAACTTGATCGATGACTGTATGATAATGAAATATATTTTGATAGAAAAACTTATTCTAAAAGTTTAAACTGATAGAAAAAGATAATATAAATAATTATATCTCTAACACTTTTTTTTAGGTGAGTTTCTATTTTTTTTGGGTTTGTTTAATGATACCATGTTATAAAATCACTCATCCAAAAAATTTAAGCTGATAAGAGGAGGTAACATAAATAATTATATATCTATCATTCTATTTTTTATTTATTATTATAATTACTTTTTAACATTTTTTGTGTAATTTTAAACATGAATTAAGAAACAGTGAAAATATCAATTTTAAGGTTAATCAGATCATTTATTTTTTGTGTGATTTTTCATATTATTCCTCATTTTCATCATTTTATTTTTCATAGAATTTTCTATTAAAGGTAATTTCGAAATGGAAAAGTATTGGTGGCCAACCCTTATTTAAGAAATTTTAGCCAATAAATTATAAGTAGTGCACGCATTAACATTCTTATAATACCAGTTATTAAATGAATATAACTAATGCCCTTTATATCAAAATTTCACTTAAACCATTTTGCAATCATTATTTCAATTAATACTATCTTTTGTCCAATCAATCCTCGTAGTAAATAATAATAATAATAATGTACCAGTGATTAGTCAATCTCCTTAATTTCTTATTGATGGAGTATTTCCACCTCCGGTAATTATTATAGCTTCACTGTTTTCTTCCTTTTTATATAATTATTGTAATTATTTAAAAACCCTTTCTAAAATGAATCCGGTAATACATTAAAAAACGATAGATGGAATAGTTATTTTAAAGGTGATAAGAAGAAAAAAAATAAAAGAAATTAGATCCTTCAAAGAACTTTAGAATAATAAGGTGAAAGGAAAATTGCTACTCTTCAATCATTTGTTTTAATTTAGTTGCAAGTGAATTGCATTGCCTAATGATGATTCATTTTAAGGATGATGTTCCTTATTTTGACACTTTATAAATGATATAATCGTTATTTAAAATATCAAATTGTATGCTCTACTATTTTCTATTTAAATTATTCGTATGAAAAATCTAATACCTAAATTCATTCCACTTTGTTTATCTACTATACATGAAGACATGCAATATGCCAATAATATTCTATGGGTGACTTGAATGCGACCCAATAATGTGGATAAACACGCGGAACATCAGAGTTAGTTCAAAGTTCAAAGAATAGTACCCAAAAAACAAAAATATTATGTATTCGTACACCAAAATCAATTACTAATATATTTGTATAAAAATATATATAATTTAATTTATTTTTAATATATATATTTATATTTTAATATATATTTTATATTAATAATTAATTTTATAATTAATTTTAATATATATTTAACATAATTAAATCAATATAAATATATAAAAAAATATTTTCATATCTTTAAAATACATTTAATTTATACACTAAAAATATTTATAATTATTTTTTATTTATAATATAATTAAAAATTAAAATAAATAATTATTTAATATTTAAAAAATATTAACAAATTATAAAAATTTATTATTATTTAATTATTAATTTAAATTTTTTTAATTTAATTTTTTTAGTAATTTAATAATATATTTTATTCTAATTTTAAATATATAATAAAAGATAATTTAAAAAAAAAAAAAAAATATTCTTTATTTTTAAAATACAAATTAAATATATCTTATTTTGATTATGAAATAAAGATATATATGATTTTAAGAATAATTGGAGCATGCATAAATAAGAAGGCATAAGGTGACGCGCATAGAAAAAGTCGTAGCACGAACCAATGAAATCCATGCACCTAAATCAGAAACGACAAGAAACCTCAAAGATAAAAAGGGGCATTCATCTATTGCAAACATTTCAAACACCTTGATTTTCTCTTTCAACCCTTATTTCTCGTGGTTTCTATGCTTTTTAAAAAAAAAATATAAAAAATAATAACCAATTTAATTAAGGAGGTAGTAGAAGAAGCTCAAATTCTGAACTCCCTCCTGGGTTTCGGTTTCACCCAACTGATGAAGAACTAATCGTTCACTACCTTTGTAACCAAGCCACTTCAAAGCCTTGCCCTGCTTCCGTCATCCCTGAAGTTGATATCTATAAGTTTGATCCATGGGAATACCCGGTCATATCATATTATTTTATATTATATTTTTTTTTTTTTTTTTTTAAAATTATTTTTCATGGTTGTTCAGATAACAAAGCTTTGGAGAGAACAGAATGGTACTTCTTTAGCCCAAGGATAGGAAGTACCCAAATGGGGTGAGGCCTAATAGGGCAACGGTTTCAGGGTATTGGAAGGGCCACTGGTACGGACAAAGCAATCTATAGTGGGTCTAAGCATGTTTGGGTCAAGAAAGCTTTGGTCTTTTACAAGGGTAGGCCCCCAGAAGGGTATCAAGACTGATTGATCATGCATGAGTATAGATTGGTTGGATCAAGAAGGCAACCACTAAACAAATTGATCCATGAGGGTAACCCTTTTCGCTCTTTAACTCATATCTTTTTCACACCAAACAGAAAATAAAAATTAGTTCATCATATTTTAGAGTTTAATTATACAAAGATAGAAATATTGTCTCTTAAATTTGGGTTGATTATTCATTCACTTTTATTCACTTTTGGTTTGTATATATTTTTGTATATTCCTAATAACCTTGTAAAATATTGTTTTTCTATATTTTTGGATAAACAGACAAAAGAAAATTACTAAAACTAAAACATCTTGTCTATCTAGATTGATAATGTTTTTATCCTGCAGGCAAATTTTGTATATTATTCCAATATTTTTGTATTTGTGGTACTGATATTTTGAGATGTGTTCGGATTAAGTGGAAGCTTACGCTTTTTTGTGATTTTTTGGGATGTGTCATCATCAGCTAGATGACTGGGTGTTATGCAGGATCTACAAGAAGAGGAGCATAGCAAAATCAATGTTGGAGCCTAAAGAGGAATTCCCAACAATGCCCCAAATCAATCATCATCTAACATCATCATCAAATGATGGGAATGATAATAATGATGATGAGCAAGAAATGATGATGAAATTCCCAAGGACATGTTCCCTTACACATCTYTTGGAAATGGACTACTTGGGCCCAATATCACAAATACTCTCTGATGGATCATATAACTCAACCTTTGATTTTCAACTAAACAGTGCCAATGTTGGCAACATGATTATGGACCCTTTTRTGAAACAACCTCAGATCCTTGAAATCCCTAACAAAAATAATCMTAACAATCCTTATTATGATGTGGATTCAGGGAAGAACAACCTAGTGAAACAGAATAGCACCATAAACCCTACTATATTTGTGAACCAATTCTTTGATCATAGTGGTAGTTAACAGTTAATTTTATTATTAAAAAGAAAAAAAAAAGAAATTGGATTATTGTTAGACATGGCGATGAAGCGTCACCAATTAGAACAATCATGAAGATTCTTTGTAGAAAACAAAATTTATATTACATCATCATCACATAATGGATTCTCAATGGTATCAAATCTGATTAGCTCACATGGACTTTATTATTTTATATATATATATATGGACAAGCTGCTTAGTGGCTTTCTAAAATTAAACAAATAAATTAGCTTTCTTGATTATGATAATTTCAATGTTCAAACCCAAATGCTTATCTCATCCGTTTTATGGCTAAGCCACCAACTTCCTTTACATCATTCGTGCACATTATTACAATGATTTAATTTATTTTGACCAAGGACAATACGGTTAGCGAGTCCCCAACTATAAGTCAATAATTGAATAAGCTGAAATAATTAAGAGAAAAACTTACACGATTTTAAAACATATTTGATTGATGCGTATTTTTAAGAACTTTTTGTAATTATATTTTTTAAATATACTTTTTAAACATTTTGGAGCATGTACTAAATATGTTTTAAGACGGAATATATAGATATTTATCATGAAACGAAGTCTTTTTTTTTTTTTTCAAAAAAATGAAATATAGTTGAATTGAATATTGTTGCTGGTTTGTGAGTAGTGTTGCTTATCCAAAATGATGACGGCAGTGTTGATAAAATCGGTGACTAATAACACTAAACCGTGGGAAAGCAATGTGGATGACGTGCTATATATATAATAAAGAAAATAGGCATGCGCATGGGCTCAAATAGTTTTAGATATGGATTAAAGAATTAACTAGTTACCAATAATCCTTGTATTTGCTTAGTCATGGAAAGTGCTACTCAATATAAACAAATATAGATTCTAAAACGGATTAATCGTTTGAAATTTTTAATGAATATATATAACATGGTTTTACTTTTAGGCCTATTTAATTTTGGATAAATTTTTTAAATAAATTTTTAAAAAAATATAAATACTTTTATTAATAATAATTTATAAATAAATTATTTTGTATTTGAATTTTTAGTTATAGAAATATTTATTTTAAAGTTGTACTGTTTGGATAAATGACTCAAAAAATTAATATAATTTTTTATAACAAAGAGAATGGATATTAAAATAACGATGATAATAAATATTTTTTAATATTAAATGTTAATTTTACATAATTAAATCATTGTGTGAAAATAGTAGTAAAGAGTCGATACTTTTAGCGGATAAAATATTACATGAAAATAGTGATGGAGTGTTAATATTTTCAACAGAAATAAAAAATATTTTTTACAGAGTAAAAAATAAAAGTAGTACAATAGTCTTTTTTATTTTAAAGTCATTTTTTTATAATAAAAATGATAAAATAATTTAAAAAAAAAGTCATAATTTTTTTATTTTCTTAAAAACTTTCAATTAATTTTTTAAAAATTAAAAATATTTTTCAAAAATAGTACTAAATGTACATCATATAATTTTTCATAATTCAAAAAAAGAAATGCTTTTTACTACTTCCCAAACCCACTCTTAATAGTTAATAATCTTGTTGAATGCTAGAAGTTCTTGACTTCTTGGGATGTATGTTCGGTCCATGACACGAAACAGGTGAGAAGAAGCATTGTTTTGACTTACATATAAATTCATGTAAGTATATATATAATTTTTAACATTACCAGTTATTGAAATTCTAGCGGCCTAATCTCCGAACGGACAAGGTATTGGACATTCGCTGCAAATAGATTTCTTTTATTATTCACGTTTAAATTAATTTATTTAAGTTTTTAATATTTTAATATTGTTATTCTAGTATTTGTAATTTGTTAATAGATTGTAGTATAACATTAAGATAATTTTAAAATATTAAAAATTTCAGTAGGTCTGTGGTTAATTTTGCTTACGTTGAGATGTGAGGTCTGTGAAAGAGTATTCCGCTCGCATCCTTTCGAATCACAAGAGTGTGCAGACACTATATCCTGGACTGTGTGCCGGGTACGATATTCCAGAGGTTCCCATTTATTCGTGACCGAAAGGCAACATCTCCATGGAGATATGTCGGGTTGACAGTTGATTGTGT